>JAXIVJ010000077.1:225000-298292 GCA_036785665.1 Chirona hameri
ACCTTGTACTTTTTGGCACAGTTTATCGTTTACGAAAGGCAGCACAAGTGGAGTTTTCTTTGCCGTGTCTCGTTCTTTCCGACGACGCGTGTCTGTATGCCTACCACAGTGTGTTTGTATGGCTTCTTTGCGTACTCTCCTAAGTGTGGAAGGTGGATAGCCATTGGATCGTAATAACCTGTCGATCTTCTCAAAGCTGCGGTCAGTGGGTTCTCCTGGTGACGATAGTCTTAACCCGCGCACTGCAGGGGCTTTGCGCCAAACACCAACTGCAGGGGGGGGGTTGATTTCCGCCCCCCCCCCTGAGATCTCGAAAACTACGCTACGTAGCGAGAAGTGGAAAACGGCATTTGATAGCTTGATACATGTTCTATCGAAAATATTTCAGTATTCTTTTAGGTCAGGTCAAAATTGAGGTCACCAGAGGTCATCAAAGGTCAAATTTTCCAGTTTTTTCCTGTTTTAGGACATCGCTCCAGAAATTCCCATATATCTCAGAAACTATGCTATTTAGAAACAAACGGCAAAAAGCAAACGCCAGCCAGTGAAATTTGCAATCGCTAAGGTGTCCTCAAATTTGACCTAAGGTCAATATTTGAGGCTCCAGAGGTCAAAGAAGAAGAATAAAAAATTGTTTTTTTTTGCTAAATCGTTTTTCGCTCTTATCTTTTTATGTAATAAAGATAACGGAAAACTGATTACGTCATTGTGTTTATCTTGTCAAGGCGCTTTGAATGATATACATGGTGATCTTGTTAAGTTAACTTACAAATTTGACCTCAGGTCAAGGTCAAGTGGTGACCCAAGTAGGGCATGTTGCATATGGGAAGACGTGTCTTGACGAGACAAACACATTGATGTCTGTTTTACTTCTCTATCTTCATTATGTCGGGAGTTATTGACAAAAAAGTGATGGTGACCTCGCATGACCTTAAATGGCCCAATAGGGGTCGCTGAACAAAACTTACACTTGTATCATCAAGAATATCCTATAATAACATGATCCAGAAGTAATTGGACTAATATCATGCATATCCTTAGCATTTGTATATTTCCCCATTGACTTATTATGGGGAGGTTGCGAAATTGACCTGACCTTAGGTCACCGATATCAAAATTCCGAGATAAACGAATTGTAAGTACGTATGCCCTCATGACATCCTGTAAGTTTCAAACTGATCGGTGAAAAACTCGGGCTTTGCCACAACTGCAAACATTTTTGGTGGTGGGTGCACTTGACCTGGTCTGGTGACCTGACATGAGATGACCCGAGGAAATTGTTTTTCTTCAAAGTGTGCGCAATTGATGTCCTGACAGGTGTGCGAAAACCCGGCGGCGCTGCGCGCCGCCGTTTTTTCGCTATCTTTGAAAAACCTGAGGGGGGGGGGGGGGGGCGGAAATCAACCCCCCCTCCCTGCAGTGCGCGGGTTAATGCACGTAAAAACTGGGACCTAGCGGTCGCTCGTTTCACGGACATAAGCTGGGCTGAGTTGAAGTGGAGGATGACATTAGCTGACATAGGTTTTATGAAAAGTTCCGTAGTATACTGTCCGGTTTCTTCTGTGATGCCGACGAGGGTATCTAGAAAAGGAAGCGTCCCTGTGCTGCCCGTATGTTCTAAAGTAAACTTGATTGAGGGATGAATGCTGTTCAGATATTCAAAGTACTCTAGGAGGCTAGGGAGTCCATGTGGCCACACACCAAATACGTCGTCTATGTAGCGTAAGTAGAGAGCAGGCTGCGCTCTAGTCGAGCTGAGAAACATGGATTCCAGCGTGTGCATGAAAGTGATGGCCAGCAGCGGTGCTACCCATATGATTGTTGTTCTCCACTGTGCCTTGTTATTTTGTCATATCATTGTTCATTGCTGACGAAGCTTCAATAGCGAAATATTTAATATAATTTCGGCCTTAATTTATTTCCTTACATACTTATTATGAGGTTACCGGTTATTTTAATTCTCAGCAATGTAGAACTGCCGCTTTACTGTGTTAAATTCGTTCCGAAGAGACAGACAGACAGACGCTTATCAAATAGTAATATAAATGTGTTACATCTGACACACTATCTAACTCACTATCTACTCTTCAAGAAGATGTTTTCGCTGCCTCGACCGCACCGGACGTCTCTCAGATATAACCGCAGACTCTCCTTGCCTATCAAGCCCAGCTTCTTCTGCGACACGCAATCCTGGAACTTCGTCTTCTAAGTGTCCGTCGTTACTCGGTAGCACGCCGATGGCCGGGCCCCAGTGTTCTGAAATTGGGAAAATTGCATGCAGATGGGCATGCATTTACCAAAATAGTTACCTCCCAAAATACCTCCTAATTTGAAATAGTTGCCTCCCATTCGCCTCCCTTTGTACCATTCGCTTCAGCGTTGTGCAGTCTTTGGGTTTAATTATCTGCGTCACCTTTAGGTGATGTATGACATTGTTTACCTTACGTTTGTTCAGATACCTCCATACCTACCTACATTTCACGTCAAAACATAGTTGACAATTGATAGCTTTGTTCACCTGCTGGCTGCTGGGGCCCCTTCTGAGCCACTGCACTGGTGAGGAGAGGAGGTAGGAAATAGGTAACTATCGGCATGTTTCTGGCATGTTTTATGTACCCATTCAATAGCGATCAGATTTGCATTAAAACGTGGCATAGTGTTGTATAGTCTGTTGAGAAGCTTTGGTATCATTTTTGATGAAAAATATCCATTCCTGTATTTTAGGTGATTTTTTCCCTTGCATCATGTCAACAGGTCTATTCTGACTTCGTCTATTCTGACTATTCTGACTTGCTTCGTGCACCATGATACTTATCAAGCTGTTATACATTTTGCAGACATTAAATCATATATTTGAAGACTATAATGGCTTGAAAACTATTTTGAAAACGACTTGCATTATTTACAAGTAATGTTATCATTTACGTGGCTTATTTTGTTTTTTACAAGTTGGAATATTTGTTCTGTAATCTATCGTTATTCTGAGGAGGTAACAAAATTGTACCGGCATGTCTTTATTATCAGACAATCTGCTTATTTATCACACACACAACAAAAAAAAAACAGGTAATTACCCAAAACTTCAATGGTTTTTCACAAGCCGAAACCACTTTAACCTCGAAAATGTCCAGTGAATATTCTTGAAAAATAATTTAGATTGATGTTTTCTGAGGAGGTAACCATTTTTGCGGGGATTATACAGCGCGAATAATTTGGCTGCCGCAAGGATGCAGCTAACCTGGCGCTGTTGATGCAAAATAAGCTCTGGCATCTTTGAGGCAGCTTACATGTTTTTTGTTGTTGTTTTTTGCACATATTTACACGTTGTCGACATTATATTCCACCCTCCTGTGGAGTATGCTGCCCCAAGTCAAAACATACATCAAAAGAAAGACTCAAAATAAAACATACATCACCTGTTGCGTCATGCACCAATGCCTACCGCTAGTCATGCCAGCGCGTCCGTCAACTCAGTTCCACACGCTCCATTTATCATAATATTTATCCAGCGAATCGCTCCACTTAGCAATGCACATCTCCATCTCCCTTTCCATTTCCATCCGTGCTTTCAGATGCTCCATGGCAAGGTAGTCTTTGCGATTTATGATGTCCTTACATACTATGATCACATGATTAATAAACTTATTTTCTTTAACACCGAACAGAGCTGGCTTTTTCTCTAGCACAAAAGCTTCACACACATTTAGCGAGCTAAGCCAACGGGCTGCATTGTTCCAAAATTCCAGAACATAACGACATTCCCAAAACTTGTGATCTATTGTATCCCGATGTACGTTGCACCTCTTACACTGGTCTGATTATACTATCCCCATTCGGTAAAGGAGAATATTTGTGGCGGCTATTTGTGTAATTATTGTATAATGTGTCATGAAGCTGCACTGACGGCGTTGCCTTATATATGGACGTGTATATTTCATACCAGTTAATATTTATAAACTGCACTTCCCAATATGCTTCCCATGTATTAATGTTGTCCCTGTATTGAAAGCTAACTATCTTATCGTAAAAAAAAAACTTAGCACCGCGCCTGTTTTGCAGAAGAAAATATACATATGGATGAATAACTGGTCTTCGGTGCTTCTTTTTATTTGGCTGTACTCGTCAGCTTCTAGGTAGGCTTTCCACAAGGCCTAAGTAATCTAGATACGTTGCTTGCACCTGAAATTTTGTCTTAAACTGCTCAAAAGTAATGAATTCTCCTGAGGGGTGGAGAAGATCATCCAAGATGTGCACCCCTCTGTTTTTCCATTGCACAATTACCGTTCCTTTAAATTTCGTTTGATTCGAATACCTCAAGCTACATCGACCTATTTCAGCATCGTCAATTTCAATAGTTGAAATCAAAGCTGCGTTTGCTTTACAGGTCTCTTTCCAAAATGGAATATTAATTCTGCAAGCCAATTTTTGCATTGATCTTGCATTCCTTTCCCATATAAAGGTATCGTGAGCTATTTCACTATTAAACAATGTTTGCCATATATGAGTTTTTGTAATATGCCTTCTGATCCACGTTACCTATAATGTATGATTCAATATGTCATATATAAACCTCCTTCCCCATATGGTTTATATAGACTGCTTCTTTTAATTATATCAGTTTTACCACCCCATATAAAGGCAAACAACTCCTGCTTTAGGCTTCGAATGAATCCATCATTCGGCTTTGGTAGAGACGTAAATAGGTGTGTAAACTTCGGAATAAGCAGCGTTTTCACAACTTTTACTTTGCCTTTAATTGTCAGATGCCTACGCTTCCATTGCCGTACTATGCCTTTCACCTGCTTAAATTGATTTGCAAAGTTGTCCGCAAATACCTCAGCTTCATTGTTTGCAAAATATACGCCAAGCACTTTAACCCGCGAGTTACGGGGGTATATTTCATAACGCGACTTACTGGGGGGTATTTTTTGCCCCCCTCGGATCTCCGGAACTACTGGACCGAATGTGAAAATTCAAACGGCATTCGATAGCCCTGGGAAATTGATAGAGGGAAACATAATATTGTTGACCTCGGGGTCACCGATGACGTCACAGGTCAGGTCAAGTACAAAATGTTTGACCGTGTCAAAAGGTCTCGATGGATGGAATTGTCGCGCAAAATTGCGATATTAAAAGCATAAGCTGTCGATAAATCGGTATGATTCGTGTGTCTGACACTTATAAGTACCTTTCTAAGCTGTTTATGACCTTGGGTCAGGTCAAGGTCATCTGAGGTCACGAGGTCAAACTGCATATTACGGTCATTAGACGTTGTAACACATGTTTATGGGTTTGTTTTTCGTATAGAACGCGTAAAATGACCTTAGAACATTGTTTGTTCCATATAAATAGAAGTAAAAAGCAAAAATGGAAATGCGTTTTTTATGCATAGTAATGCTGTGAGAGGTGGTCGATTTCTGTCATTTAAAGGTCATAACTCAGTCATTTTTGAAGATATGGACTTCAAATTTGGTACACCTATTCACCGCACACGTCTCGATCACATATATTCCGGTTTTTTGATAATTCCGATTTATTCTTGACAATTTTGTTTAAAAAAAAAAATGTATTTGGATTTCTCAAAATTTTGAATAAAAAAAACTCAAAAATCCGAGATAGCAGTGTGATAGCCCGGTCTATGGTACATAATTTGATTTAAAACAATTGAGTTTATCTCAAACATCGTACCTTTGACAGCGTTTTCCGCAAACCATTATTTTGCAACACAAACCGAAGAACATGACGTCACTCTGACGTCATTCCCGGTTGACCTATCATAACCTCATATTTTTCCTTTTGCCAACATGTGTAGAATTGATGTGAGAGTAGTTACTGCAAGTTTGGTGACGATACCTGTATTCGTTTAGGAGTTATTGCAAAATAACGGGAGAGGGGTAAAAAATAGCCCCCCCCCCCCGGGTTAAGCTTTTTAAGTCGCGGGTTAAGCTTTTTAACCTACCTAAAATGCATATCTTCGCAAATTGGACTTTCTCCTTCCACTCCTGCACCTGCCCAGAAGGCTTCAGTCTTGTCTATATTTGGCTTTAGCCCGGAGTACTTGGCAAATACCCCTAAGTCATGAAAAAGAGCCCTGCAGCTATTGACACTTCCATCCAGAAAGCACAGCGTATCATCTGCGAAACATGACCGCTTGTATTCAATATTTCCTATTTGTATGCCCCTAATGTTGCGATTATTGCCTATTTTGTTTTGCTAACAAGCACTATTACTACCAAAAAGATATAGCAGCTCAACGGATCTCCCTGTATACAGGACCTTTCCAGGCTAATTTTGTCCGAAATATGGCCATTATATACTAGCCTTGAGTAAGAACCAACGTAAAGCAAATCAAACCATTCAGCTATATTGTCGGGAAAATTTATATTTCTCAATGTTTTCCTGACAAATGTCCAACTTACCGAATTGAAGGCTCCTTCAATATCGAGGCTAAAAAAGTGCAGACTTTGTCTCTCTCTTTCAAATAATCCAGTAAATCATACGTTAGACGCGTATTATCGCCCGCGAACCTTCCATTGACAAATCTCGTTTGCTCACATCCGATCGCGCTTGCTATTACAGTCGTAAGCCTGTTTGCCATTGCCCCGATAATATTTTTTTACTACAGGTCAGCAGAAGCGAAGCAGAAGCGAAGAAGCGTAAATATGCCTTCTCGCAGCGACATCGGCAGTACACCTTTTCCCAAGCTATCTGACACCATACGAAAATATAACAATTTTAGATCATTCCAGGAGAAGAAAAAAAACTCCGCTGGAAACCCATCTGAACCTGGAGATTTGTTATTTTTCATTCTCATCAAGTCTAAGCCCACCTCTTGCATATCTAGTTGCTTACTGATTTCCCTCTTTTGGTGCTCGGAAATTTGTTTAACTTGTAAATTGCTGAAAAATATATCAAGTTCGTCCTCATTTACTGGTCGCTCTCTAAATACTTTTCTAAAATGCTCTACCAAGCTCGTAATTATTTGACTTTGATTTGTTACTCTTTCCGTTCCTACGCAAAGAGATGGTATCAGCTTATTAGCATAATTTCTTTTTTCTAGGCCTAGAAAACATGCAGTGGATTTCTCGCCAGATTCATACCATCGAGCTCTCGATCGAGTAATGAGCCCCTCGATTGTCTGTTCACGCATATTTTCTAATATATTTCTATGTATCTCTAGTTCGTCTAAAATTGTAGAACTGTTACTTACACTCACTTCGACTTCAAGTTTCGCTATTTTGCTCACCAGTAATTCCTCCTCCCTTCTCGTTTGGCGTTTCCTGTGTATACCGTAAGTGACAGTCTCTGTTCGAATATTCAGTATAAGCACTTCCCACAGCAGTGAGTCATTTATGGTAAATTGCACCTCTCCGACGTGATTAACCATAAATTCAGTACTATACACCGGCAAGGCATACTGCAAAAATGTTTGTTTAATTGTTTGCTTCACCTTTGCCACATACGACGAATCTTTAATGAGCGACTTATTAAACTTGAAAACCCCTTTTGCACGGACCTGATCATGTATATTTAACTTCATGGTAATCATTGAATGATCTGTACGATATCCCGGTACCACACTGCATTCCACGATACATGCAGATCTAAAATCAGATGCTAAGAAGTAATCTAACCGGGCTTGCTTTAATACCGGACGCCTAACACGCCATGTATACCTTTTAGTGCTAACGTTCATCTCTCGAAAAACGTCAATCATGCTGTTATCATTCATAATTTGAACTACCCGATTCCTGGCTCTCACATTATTATCTCGCGTGTAGTTATGCGTATCAAGTTCGCTGTTAAGAGCTACATTTAAGTCTCCCGCGATAAGTAATGGAGTACTTTCACCTGCACTTTCCAAACAAAGATCTTCTATGGCTTCAAAAAAATGTTGGACTGTCCGTATTTGGACCGTACACATTGGCTATAACGATTTCAAAGCATTTGCTGACAGTGGCCTTCACGATTAAATAGTTACCATTTTCATCAGCAACTGCTGCCCCAAAGTTGACGTCTACATTTGTCGTTAATATGGCTACCCCTCTAGAGTTGTGTGTATGAGGCGCAACGATGATATCAGTTCCCCACATATTTTGAAACGAGTTAACCTTCTCCTGACTGCAATGTACATCTTGCAGCAAAAAAATATTGCAATCGAGGTTTCGTAAGTAATTGAATACATCTTTCCTCTTTCGGTATTCTCCTATACCTCTGCAGTTAATAGAACATATTTGTATATCAGACATGCGGATTGGCTGACATACTGCTCGTGATCAGTGGCGCACACTCTAAACGCATAAAATGATTGTGTGCCTTTCACAACTGTCGCAAAAACAAAAACAAACAACAAACTTTTAACAAATATTACGCCAACTGGAAATAGTTCTATACATACGGATGAACGTTGGACCAATTGCACATCACAGGAGTGGACTGAACGCACAACGGCTGGTGTATCTCGAACGCAATGCACACCTTCAAAATTACACACCAGATGGCGGCCCGGTAAGTTTCCAAAACAGCTTATCGTGACCAGACTCGCTACACATACCATGCCAGACTTATAGCCGGAGACCATGCAAGACAGGCCAGTCATCCACGCGCACATTGTAGCCATGCCTCTTCTCTTTCAGATAAACTGAACCGTAGCGTGTGAACGCTGTGTAAATCTTTCCCCGCTTCTTCAGAGCTAGGCACTCTGTGAAGATCTCCTGACGATAGCGAGTGAGATATTCCGATACGTAAAGTTCATTGCCGCGGCTGCTGTGGCGAAGGCCCAACCTACCGTTATACAGTCGGTCGCGCACAGAACCGGTACCGGATTTCACGAACCGGCACCAGATCTTGTCACCAGGCACCAGAACATGACGTCACTATGACGTCATTCCCGGTTGACCTATCATGACCTAATCTTTTTTTTATTTCGCCAACATGTGTAGAATTGATGTGAGAGGACCAAGTCACCCGACTCAGCCAGGACATAATGAGACTCCCTGGAGCAGCCGAAGGTGGAGCGCACAGTCCTCGTCGCGGTGGACCTGAGTGCCGCCTACGACCGCGTCCACAAGGACAGCCTCATCATCAAGATGGCAGACATGGGCGTCCCACCATGCCAGCTCAGATGGTTTCGCAGTTTCCTGGCCGACCGTAGGGCGAGGGTTAACCCGCGACTTACGGGGGGGGGGGCTACCCCCCCCCCCCCCCGTTATTTTGCAATAACTCCTAAACCAACACCAGTATCGTCATTAATCTTGCAGTACCAGTACCAGTCTTGCAGTAAGGTACTGCAAGATTAATGACGATACTGGTGTTGGTTTAGGAGTTATTGCAAAAATAACGGGGGGCGGGGGCAAAAAATAGCCCCCCCCCCCCCCCGTAAGTCGCGGGTTAACCTTCGCCCTAGGTCGGCCAGGAAACTGCGGAACCATCTGAGCTGGCATGGTGGGACGCCCATGTCTGCCATCTTGATGATGAGGCTGTCCTTGTGGACGCGGTCGTAGGCGGCACTCAGGTTCACCGCGGCGAGGACTGTGCGCTCTACCTTCGGCTGTTCCAGAGAGTCTCATTATGTCCTGGCTGAGTCGGGTGACTTGCTCCTCCGTGCTGCGAACTGTGCGGAAGCCCGCCTGCTCCGGCGCGAGCTGGTTGGTCTGCTCCAGTAGGTACTGGGTCCTTCCCTGCAGCATGCGCTCGACCAGTTTCCCCAGGCAGCTGGTCAGGCTGATTAGTCGGTATGACGTCGGGTCATCCTGTGGTTTGCCGGGTTTAGGGACGGCAACGATGTGCGCTCTGCGCAAGAGCGTGGGGACGGACCATTTCCTGAGGCTCCTGTTGGCGATCTTGAGGAGCTTGGCCTTGCCCCTGGGTCCTAGCTCCTGCAGGTTCCGCGTGGTGACACCGTCCGGGCGGGTCCCTTCCCTCCAGCTTGGTGGAGCGCGGCCGCTAGCTCCGTCTCGGAGAACACCCTGCACATCCTCCCTCTGCAGTTTGGGTGCTGTCGGCATGCCTTGTCCGCAATGTCAGAGGCTAGGAGTCGCCTAGCTTTCAAGATCCTTGCGTTTCCCCTCTGAACTGGTGTGGAAGGTGGCCTTGCTGACCGAGGCGTAGTGTTTGGCCAGCATGTTAGCCTTTTCCCGTTCTGACACTTCGGAGGTTGCCGTTTTGCCCCGCTGGGCGAGAGGTTAAATCGCAACTCCGAAATAAGCATTTCAACACATCCCTCAAAGCTCCCTGAGAACCGTTCTGCCGAACTATGTCCAACAATCTCTGCCAAATCTCGGCAGTTTAAATCCCGCGGTTTAAACGGCTTTGTAGTAGCACGCGCCCGTCATGAGCGTGCAAAGTTCACGCTATGCAAAACCAGCATTATGCGACAATTAATACTTTACTTTAGGAAGAACAAAGCAAATCATCATTATATTGTTTTAGTTAAATTTTTAGGACGAAACATTTCATTTGAGAAGAAAAATTTATTTACCAATTATATGTTTTCTCAACGCCGAGAAATTCCCGCCCTTCTTCAGATCTTCGAACGCCATTGCTGTCAAGTGTCTGCGTCTGCCAGACACGCTTCCGTTTTCGGGATATTCAAACGAAACAAGCAAGCGATATTTGACTACCAAAAGTCAACGGAAAAAGAACGCAAGTGCGCACGTACGTTTTTTATCATTATATTTGACTACTAAAAGTCAACGGAAAAAGAACGCAAGTGCGCACTTGCGTTTTTTTTAATCTGTTGAATCTGACGAGTGAAAGAAGAACATGAGTTTATTTGTTGCATCTCGTGGAACCTGCGTTTTATTTCCGTACCAAGCTGGGCAAGCCTCTTACTTGCGCTTATTTAAAAACAAGAAAATCTAACATTTTGGGCGAATCATGCTGGTTATCAAACAAATACTTGGTGGGATGACGTGGATCGTTCACAAACATATCAGTGTAAAAATGGCAAAAATGGCACTTGCATTTGATTTGCGTTGCACGGCAGATTTCCTACAAAGTCTGCAGTTCTTCAATATCTGCGATTCTTAAATGTGTACATTACATTAAATAAATGTACATACTTCCTCTGATCAATCCTTTTTTTAAAGATATGTGTGTTGTGCCGCCCTCTGACGTCTTCCTCTGGTAACATATGTTATAAATGTGTGGCTTATTCGTTAATATCTGTCTGTGTATAGGGCTCTACTCGGGCGTTTCCGCCGCACCACCCTATGATCCCGGTGGATTACCAACTGACGGGGCAGCCGGTGCTGATCGGAGGTACCATGGGCACCTGCAGCTACGTCCTCACCGGCACAGAGCGAGGAATGCTGGAGACGTTCGGCTCCACCTGCCACGGCGCCGTGAGTACTACTATATAGTACACCTGCACTATAGTCCTGACTGGCACAGAGTGAGGCATGCTGGAGACGTTCGGCTCCACCTGTTACGGCGCCGTGAGTACTACTACTATATAGTACACCTGTACTATAGTCCTGACTGGCACAGAGCGAGGCATGCTGGAGACGTTCGGCTCCGCCTGTCACGGCGCCGTGAGTACTACTACTATATAGTACACCTGCACTATAGTCCTGACTGGCACAGAGAGAGGCATGCTGGAGACGTTCGGCTCCACCTGTCACGGCGCCGTGAGTACTACTACTATATAGTACACCTGTACTATAGTCCTGACCGCCACAGAGCGAGGCATGCTGGAGACGTTCGGCTCCACCTGCCACGGCGCCGTGAGTACACTACTATATAGTAGTGATGTCATTTTCCACAAATTTTCTGACTGATTCCAAACCGATACCGAATGGGAGGGATTTCAGTTGCCCGAATACCGTCCGATTTGGGTTGTAGCCAAAAATGTCCAAAATTTGACCAATCTTCTAGTTGTATACTTATTTAAACACACTGGGAAAAATAACTTTGTGTAACATCATAAACCACACATGTACAGTTTCCAAAAACACAGTATAATTGTGAAAAAATGAACCAAATACATTTACAAAGCAAAGTAGTGGATGCTGCAAGCAAGACCGAAAGCACATTGAGAACAGGATGGAAAAATGTGACCTCAATCATTTCATATTAATTTGCAGCATAATACATATTACATAAATACATACATAGGAAGAAATAAATTTGATCTGGCCAAAGTTTGAGGGGCATACTGGTTACTGGTTTGTGCTTGCTACTTAAGATGGTATACAATACTTATTTTTAAGGACCTCACGTCCTCTTGTGAACAACATCTTTAATCTTGATATAATAATGATGTGTTCTATTTAGTATTTACATTAATTGATTGAATTTGGAGGAAATTTGCAGGATATAATATGTAAAAGTGTGTCAAAAAAGTGAACTGTTTAAAATTAGGCTGACCGAAAAGTGTCCAAAAGTTTATACGCCTGACCGACCGATTACCAAATCGGTCACAACATTTTTCGGTTACCAAAATTTCGGTAACCGATTGACGCCACTACTATATAGTACACCTGCACTATAGTCCTGACCGGCACAGAGCGAGGCATGCTGGAGACGTTCGGCTCCACCTGTCACGGCGCCGTGAATACTACTATTATATAGTACACCTGTACTATAGTCCTGACTGGCACAGAGCGAGGCATGCTGGAGACGTTCGGCTCCACCTGTCACGGCGCCGTGAGTACTTACTACTACTATATAGTACACCTGCACCTGACTGGCACAGAGCGAGGCATGCTGGAGACGTTCAGCTCCACCTGCCACGGCGCCGTGAGTACTACACAGTACACCTGCACTATAGTCCTGACCGGCACAGAGCGAAGCATGCTGGAGACGTTCGGCTCCACCTGCCACGGCGCCGTGAGTACTACACAGTACATCTGCACTGGGGTCTCGACACACGGCGCTGTATACAGTACACCTGCAATGAAGTCTGACACTGACGTATGTATACTTTGCACCTATAATCTGGCACCACATTACGTTAAAATGTTGAAACGGTAACGTTCGTAAGGCTCAGGGTAATAGAACAACGGGTATACCAGTAAGGAATTTAACGCCCAAATTAATGAGACAAGATATAATTTTTCTGGTAATTGTTTTGTCTATTATAAATTGACAGTATTGTTTGATATCAATAACTTGTATTTCCATAGATTATATCTGCATTTAGTTAATTTAATTCCACCAAATATACGACGTAGTAGTCGAAGTAGTGTATATTTCAGTACCTGTAGTGCAACTGTAGTGGATTTGGAAGCGGTCACGAAAACTCAACTATAACGCGCGAAATACATTCGTTGTGCTTTTGTTTTGTGAGATATAAAAATACATGATGAGCCATCCATGATCCTGCGGTAGTCATGTTGGCAGGTGGTCATCTACCTAAATCCTAAATAAAGTAGTTTGTGGGGATGTTGTGACTATTTCTTGTGAAACACATAATACCGAGATCATAGCTTTGATATTGTTAAATACTGCTGAATGTTTTGATTGAATGGCTTTCTTAGGCCAGGCCCAATGCTAACAATGCTTCTGGTGCAGGCTCAGGCTCTGACCGTGCCATCCTATCGAAATTCCGGGTCATTGATAGACTGAAGTGGCTAAGTTTTACACTTAAATTTCCTTATGTCTGGGGGTGGGCTGCGCTGCCCACCAGCTCCTCTTGATCTGACCTTGAATGTAGCTGCTGCCGCCATGACTTGGTGCATCAGCATGTTGATGTCATTTCTGCCAGAGACAAATACCTAATGTCCCAAACCCATTGCAGTGCATGTCGATTGTAAGCTTTGGGGATGAAATAGATCAATATTATGTTAGTACATCTTGAACATAAAGTTACATTCATTATCGAATATTAAAATTTAAATTAAAGGTACCAACATATCATATTACAATATTGTGGAAACACCGAAAAAAAATGGTTTGACCTAAGAATGGCTAATGAGATATTGGCTTTGACCCAGTGATCACGCACATTTATAAGGTCACTGAAGGATATGGAAGGTCAATAATTGTCATGAAATGTGCCAAAATCAGAGGGTTCGGCCGCCAAAAGCGATAAAACTACGTTGCTGTGGCGGCGCACACGGCACACTATGTATAATTGGAGCTACATGACCTATTTACCTAGCTTGGCTTCTTTGACATCACAGGTCACCAATTAGAGGTCATTCAGGGAGGTGTGAGATGAGAAAAGGCCGGCATAACGAATGATGTATGAATCATGACTATCTATGCATTGGGTGCAACGCAAAAATACTTGGTGCCTCTGGGATTCGAACCCACGGTCGGCAATGGGCGTTACGACATTGGTTAACCCCCAAGTCCATTTGTCCACTTTTTGCTTGACAAATCGAAAAATTGTAAATAAAAACGTTGTAGCCAAGGCTTGTAGCTATCTTTTCCAGAAGTCAGATTTAAAATATGTTCCATAGGTTACGAGCCAGCCTCGTCTGAAAATCATCGATTTAACATGGGAACCCTATGGTGTAGTAGATTTTTAACGCCCAAACGCCCGAGTGCTGCCAACCGTTACTGGTGGGGCCTGGTAAGGCTGGTCATCGATAAAGTGATAAATGGTGTCTTTTATCATACATATATGTATGATACAGATGTATAAAATAAGATATTTATCATACATTACAATATGTATAATACATGTATAAAACACTGCAATAGGTGAAAATACTTATAATTGCATCGCGGTCATACGCTTCACGTTCATGAAAGCGATATGAATGTGGGTCTTGACATTGATATGAATATTGACTATCAATTTTCTCCAAAGTTAGTACAAAGATGCAGTGTTTTTCAGTGTCTTGTCTTGACTCGAAGTTGATGTATGTCATGTTTCGTTCGCTCCTCTGATTTTATCCGGGTAAGTAGTTTTCTTGTGAGATGTTTAATTTATTTTTACTCGCGCGTTAAAGGGAAATAATGACCTTTTGATTTTGTTAGCAGCACTTTCTTTGGCTACCGTTATGGTATTAAAATGATGTGATCGAAATTTAAGAATTAAATACAATTATTCCCTAATTCAAAGTTGGAAGTTTGGGAAAATTTATGATCGGTATTTTCCCTACACTATTGGAAAGCGCAACATCTGGCGCTTTTGTGTCAATCTGTTCAACGTTGTTGAATGGGCACTTATAAACAAATCGCCGACACTAAATAGGTTGCCATGGGGGGCCTACCTAAACTGCCGATTTCAATGCACTTTTTTAAAATGATTGTTGATTGTTCATAACAGTTTGGCACATATTCGCAAAAGATAGAATGCAGGAAACATATTGCATACCTTCATGATAAATAACAATGCGTAGGGAGGCTAATTTACTGATGTCGTTACCGAGTGCTTGCTGATTATAAGCGTGGAGCGCTTATCAACTATGAATTGAAATATCTCGCGGTAGGAATTGTTGTATGCAAAATGTGATGAATTTACAATATATTTTGGTCCCGTCTATCGATTTCAGGTGCTAACTCCATTTTTGTGGAAAAAGGTCATTATCTCCCTTTAAAGGGGCATTCCCACCTTTCGGAAAATTGTCAAATATACGCCGGTTGTAGTTAAAAATATGAAGTAAGTGCTGCTTAAAACGATTTTTTTTATCTCTTGAAAACGTCACTTAACTTTACAAAAATAAAGTTTTAAATTTGGGGTGATGACGTTTTAATGAGCAATAGAGAAAACCTTTAACCCGCGAGTTACTGGGGTATATTTCATAACGCGACTTACGGGGGGTTATTTTTATCCCCCCTCTGATCTCCGGAACTACTGGACCGAATGTACAAATTCAAACGGCATTCGATAGCCCTGGGAAATTTATCAAGGGAAACATAATATTGTTGACCTCGGGGTCACCGATGACGTCACAGGTCAGGTCAAGTACAAAATGTTTGACCGTGTCAAAAGGTCTCGATGGATGGAATTGTCGCGCAAAATTGCGATATTAAACGCATAAGCTGTCGATAAATCGGTATGATTCGTGTGTCTGACACTTCTAAGTACCTTTCTAAGCTGTTTATGATCTTGGGTCAGGTCAAGGTCATCCGAGGTCACGAGGTCAAACTGCAGATTACGGTCATTAGGCGTTGTAACACATGTTTATGGGTTTGTTTTTCGTCTAGAACGCGAAAAATGACCTTAGAACATTGTTTGTTCCATATAAATAGAAGTAAAAAGCAAAAATGGAAATGCGTTTTTTATGCATAGTAATGCTGTGAGAAGTGGCCGATTTTTGTCATTTAAAGGTCATAACTCGGTCATTTTTAAAGATATCGACTTGAAATTTGGTACAAATATTCACTGCATACGTCGCGATCACATATATTCCGGTTTTTGGATAACTCTGATTTTTTCTTGAAAATTTTGTTTAAAAAAAAATGTATTTGGATTTCTCAAAATTTTGAATTTCACAAAATCTTACAAATCCGAGATAGCAGTTTGATAGCCCGGTCTATTGTCAGTAATTTCGTTTAAAACAATTTAGTTTATCTCCAATGTCATACTTTTGACAGCGTTTTCCGCAAACCATTATTTTGCAACAAAAACCGAAAAACATGACGTCACTCTGACGTCATTCCCGGTTGACCTATCATAGCCTCATATTTGTCCTTTTGCCAACATGTGTAGAATTGATGTGAGAAAAGGTACTGCAAGTTTCGTGACGATACCGGTGTTTGTTTAGGAGTTATTGCAAAATAACGGGGGGGGGCAAAAAATAGCCCCCCCCCCCCCCAGTAACTCGCGGGTTAACCCGCGCCGTGCCGGTGCTCGGCGCCACCTTCGCCGTGCCGGGGGGGGGGGGGGGGGGGGTGTGTTTAGACACCCCCACCCCCTCAACTCGAAAACTAAAAGGGAACTCGAAAAAAAAACTAAAAGACGCGGAAAAGGGCGTTTGAAAGCTCTCGACAAGCATTTTCGAAAGTACTTCATATATTTTTTTCTAAAGCCAATATTGAGGTCACCAGAGGTCATGAAAGGTCAAATTTTCCAGTTTTAGGACTTCGCTCCAAAAACCCATATCACAGGAACTATGATAGCTAGGAACAAACGGAAAAGAGCAATGGAAAGCTCTTGAAACATGCAATCGACAAGGTGTCCTCACGGTTTAGCTCAGGACAATAGTTTACGCTCCAGGGCTCATCAAATGTCAAAAAGGCTATTTTTTTACAAAACAGTTTTTCACGAATAGCTTTTTACCTAAGACCGACAAGGCAATCATTTTGATACCATCGTGTTTGTCTCGTCAAGGTGATTCGACTCGTATTAGTGTTGACCAGGTTAGGTCAACTTAAAAATTTGACTTCAAGGTCAAGGCCAAGTGGTGACCCAAGTAGGTCATGTTGCATATGGGAAGACGTGCCTCGACGAGACAAACACATTGGTGTCAGTTTCACTTCTCTATCGTAATTATTTCGAGAGTTATTGATATACAACTGTTGGTGACCTCGGATGACCTCGGCTGACCATGTAGTGGTCACTGAACAAAAATGGCACCTAGGTCATCAAGAATGGCCTATAATAACATGATCCAGAAGGAATTGGACTGATATCTTGCGTATCCTCGGAATAGGAAGCATTTTCATATTTCCCCAGGGCGCTTGATAGCCTCAACGCGCTGAAGCGCCCCCCAAAAACCCCAACCACACACGGGTGCGGATAGCGCTAGCATTCTTATTTTGACCAAATGACGTGAGAAGCATGGTTTAAAATGGTGGGAACTGGTGGGAACCACGCTTCACGCAAATCATGAGGCTGTGCTATACATTTGATGGTTTGCGCTGCAATCGATGATATTGGGCCCTCAGATGCATTAACCCGGCAGTCACTGGGGTATATTCTGTAACACGACACTGGGGGGGGGGGGGGGGGGGGGGGGGGAGGTGAGTTTTTTTTTTAGCCCCCCCCCTTGGTATCTTCAGAACCAATGCTCGCAGCGGGACGCGCAAGGCGGCATTCGAAAGCGCCCAATGAGATAAACCTAACGCAAACTTAACAATTTCAAATTAAGGTCACATGTCAGGTCAAGGTCAAGTCAAACGTCAAAATCGAGGTATTTGAGTTTATGGACAATACTTGCCATCCATGGCCTTCGATTGCGCCTATAATCACCCAAAGTGCTGTCAAAGGTATGATACATATCCCACATGAGCTAAAGTGAGATTGTTGGAAAAGATCAAGGTCAAGGTCAGGTCACAAAAGGTCACTACACACAAAATATCTACGAGTCATGCAGCACATGTTTTATGGATGCTTTTACGCGTAGAATTCGATAGTGGTAGTCATTTTATCACTTGACTTCATTTACGTGAAGTTAGTGTCAAGTTCAGGTCAAGTTCAGGTCACTGAAGGTCAAAATTTGAAATTGATAAATCGAAATAAAAAAACATGTTTCTATATCAGTTTTATCTATAAAATACAGTGCTGGCATTTATTTGTCTGTATCGGGTCAATACAAGCCAAAAAACGAAATTTCAAAATATGACGTCATGATTTACCCATACTTTATATGCCATGACAGTCAAAAAAGATGATATCATTTTGAAATTTGGTATGGTAGTTGCCCATATGTCGTTATCTGACATATATTCCATTTTTTCAATATCTTTGAAAAATTGGATTTTGTGAGCATTTTTGCACACAAAAAAAAATATTGGGGCCAAAAGATTTTTTTCTCGAAATTTCGAGATAGCTGGTTTGTAGCCCTTGCGATTTTCTACCTTTTAGTGTTTTTCGATTGCATTTTGCTTCATATGCGGCATTTGTACGGCCTGGCAAAGTTTAGCCGATTTTGGTGTCAAAATCGCGTTTAGTGACGTCACTAAATTCACTATACCTCGAAAAATTTCTGACGAAATTTTTTCATTTTCTATCAAAAGGTGTAAAAATGATGCCGGGAAAGGTACGTAATTTTTGGCGTCGATATCTGCATTAGTTATTGAGATATTCCTAATATTCCTAAGTGGGGGCTAAAAAAGCCCCCCCCCCCAGTGACTCGCGGGTTAACCCTATTTGTAACAGGCTCCTGGCTACCCCTATTTGTAACAGGGGGGCGGATTCCGCCCCCCCCCCCGAGATCTCGAGATCTACCCGTCCGATTTTCAAAAATGAAACAGTGTTTGGTTCCCCTCAACAGGATCTACATTTCTAAATAATAAAACAAAAATCTAAATTTTTGATAGGGGGGGGGGGCAACGGGGGAGCAAAAACTACAAATTGTACTGGTATTTTTATCCAACATAGCTGTCATGTTTATCAACCAATTTTAACACAACTAATAGGAATCGATAGAGATTGAAGTGGAAATTGATATATGACGGTGACGTTTGAAAATTCGAAAATCATAGGCGTGTGCAGGTCACTCAATATGGGGGTGAAGTAAATGCGTAATAAAATCATTTTTTGATGTTTTTTTATAAATGAAATGTTGTGATTGTGACATAAGACAAAACAGTTATAAATCACATTTTTTTGCCATAGGCGGTACCAGGTTAGTGAAAAAGAGAGGTCAAATTGGAAAAAATATTAACCGCAGACAAGTTGCTACCCAGCACTATACATATGTTACTGATCGTAGATAGTTTCTTTTTGCATGTTGTACTTCATCATAGGCGTATCCAGGATCCAAACTGGGGCGGCGCAAGACCTTTTGATAAGTATATTATCCGCTATTATGATACTAACTAGTCAACAGTGACTATTTCACTTACAACTTCAATTAACATTGCTTACCCCCCTTTTTACCCTACCTGGACTCGCCTATTATCCTATAATCGTTCGTAGAGTACCCTGTGGTGCGTGTTTCATCCGAAAACAGCAGTATGTTATGTCATTGTACGCTCATGCCTCTTAGTTTCCTTGCAATAATATGACCCCCTTTCTTCCATTCCTGAGCGCGCCTCTGCAAAAAAATGACTTTATTCCCTTGTCTGGCCTCATATGTGCATATATCATTATAAGCTAACCGTCTAATGCGCCGTTATCGCTGGCATATCGTCATCACCATGCCAGTCACCCCCTTTTCATGTGCCTAAACACGCCCCTGAAACTCTATATGTAATAAGTTATGCAAATAATGGAAGCAGAAGCTATCTTGTACATCTTGATCACTGTAAACCGATGTAACTCCTTCATACTTGAGGCAGTTACGAAAAAAACGTGAAGATCGCATTTCCGTATTATCGCCAAATGTCGCCTCCGAACCCACCCAAAACTGTGCCCTGGAACCGCCTCTGTTCTGGTTAAGAACTAAAAAATTTGACTCCAAATGCGGTATTCAATTCTATGAAAAATCCCAAAATTGCATGGGCCTGCTCCCAGCCGTTCTGGAGATATCTGCGAAAAGCATGAGGGGGGGGGGGAATCCGCCCCCCCTGTTACAAATAGGTTTAGATGAAAATCGATTCCGGCTCCGTATCGATATTTAAATATAAGAAATGAGAATAACTACTCGAAATATTAGTTTTATATAAACATACGTGGATAACAACAAGAATAATGAACAATAATAAGAAAAACTATTATTTTAAATACGCTTAAAAGTCCAACTAAGACGACATGCTGATTTTTAACACTAACATTTAAACAAGTTAAATATACTTACTGTGCAGATTGAAGCGATAGTTATCATCTGAGACTGAGAATGCACAAGTAATGTGTTGAGTGAAAGTGTAAACTAAGGAGGTTGCTTATGTTTAGATGTGTATGCATGTTTGTTGGCACGCTTTTTTACTAGTCTCACGTTGCAACTTGCAGCACATGCCGTACGCACTACGGACTACGGACACTAGGACGAAGTTAAAACTAGTGTCCTGCTGCTGCAGGTGTCGGCGTGTGAACTGTGTGTCTCGCTGATGCAGGTGTCTGTTTGTGACGTACGGACTGCTGTTGCCGCATGACTTGCCGATGCCCCAACTATGTATGGTATGCAGCATGCATAGGCGTACACAGGGGGGGGGGCAATTGTACCCCAACCTCCCTGAAGGTCTGTACGTGGCCCCTTTGGTCGAAAAAAATGAATGATTTGTTTTTGTCAGAACAATTGTGAAAATATGCCCTTTTAAAAATATTGTTGGCCAAATCCGTTGAGTTTTTTTTTGGTGGGGGTACTTTATGCCCCCTGAGCAAAAATTGCCTCCTGGAGCGAATCCTGGGTACGCTACTGGCAGTATGCACACTGCAATGTAAAGTAGTTGGTAGGGAACATATTTGGCGTTAACTTAACGCACTAGTTTAAACTTCGTCCTAGTGTCCGTAGTCCGTACGGCATGTGCTGCAACGTGAGTCTAGTAAAATAGCGTGCCAACAAACATGCATACACATTTAAACATAAACAACCTCCTTACTTGAAAATATATACACCTGCACTGAACACATTACTTGTACATTCCCTGCATTCAGTCTCAGATGATAACTATCGCTTCAATCTGCACAGTAAGTATATTTAACTTTGGTAATGTTAGTGTTAAAAATCAGCATGCCGTCTTAGTTGGACAATTAAGCATACTTAACATAATAGTTTTGTATAATTATTGTTCATTATTCATGTTGTTATCCATGTATGTTTACCTATATATAACGAATATTTCGAGTAGTTATTCTTATTTCTTGTACTTAAATATCGATACGGAGCCGGAATCGATTTTCATTTCATGCATCCGAGGGCCTATTATCATCGATTGAAGCGCAAACCATCGAATGTATAGCACAGCTTCATGATTTGGGTGAAGCGTGGTTCCCACCAGCTCCCACCACGCTAAACCATGCTTCCCACGTCATTTAGTCAAAATAAGAATGCTAGCGCTATCCGCCCCCCCCCCCCCCCCCACACACACACGAATATTTCCCCATTGACGTATAATGGGGAGGTCACGAAATTGACCCGACCTTAGGTCGCTGATATACAAAAAAAAAATATACGAATTGTAGATATATGACATGAAATCCTGTAAGTGTAAAACCGATCATCCAAAAACTGTGACTGTGGTACGACCACAAGTTTTTTTTGGATGTGGGGTCACGTAACCTGGTCTGGTGACCTGACCTGAGCTGACCCGAGGTATCTTTTTTTTACATAATGTGCGCAATTGATGCCCGAACAGCTGTGCCAAAAACGGCGGCGCTGCGCGCCGCCTTTTTCGCTATCCTCGAAAAACCTGAGGGGGTGTCGAACCCCCCCCCCCCCCCGGCACGGCGCGGGTTAAGCTACCAAATGATATGGCACAATGTTTTCCGACACTTCTTGCGACTTGAATGCAAAGTTTTTTCTTATCACTGGTTTTGAAAATAAGCGCTTTCGAGAAGGAAAAAATGGAACGAAAATCACAACATAATTATTAAGTATATTGATAGGAAAATAAGGACCTGTTGGTAAATGCAATAGCATGATCATAGAAAATAAAAACAAGCCAGACCCTCAATATTTATCTCTTAACAGGTACACACGGCGGTGACGAGAGATGGCGTCATCGGAACAAAACTACCAAATAAGGGAGGGCCCAAATTAAACAAATCAAACTTGAATTTCTCTAAGACCAGATAACTGTGTTTGTTTTAAATGCTACCTTCCTAAATTTCGCTACATAACAACTAACTTGGCTATCTCAACTCAAAACTAATGTTATGGTGGGAGTGTCCCTTTAAACTGGTAAGTTTACAATTTGAAATACCAAGCCTTTTTATTTTTGATTATTCTAGCATTGATGCCCAGGGATGTTGATGTTCTTTATTTCATCTCGCATTGCTAGCGCCTGGCCGTGCCTGGTACCACTACTAGTAATTCCCATTTCCGCCGCCAGGGGCGGGCCATGTCGCGCGCCAAGTCCCGCCGGAACCTGGACTACCAGCAGGTGCTGGCCAAGATGACCGACATGGGCATCTCGGTGCGGGTGGCCTCGCCGAAACTGGTCATGGAGGAGGCGCCCGAGTCGTACAAGAACGTGACAGATGTGGTGGACACCTGCCAGGCTGCTGGCATTAGCAAGAAGTGCATCAAGCTGAAGCCGATCGCCGTCATCAAGGGCTGACACAGGCCGCGGGGAACATTACTGGTGGGCTCAGAAACGACGCCAGGTGGCGTCGCTGTTGGATGGGGAGTGGAAAGGCATGCGATGAAGTGCGTCGTTAATCTCAGGCTGAGACTACCGGTGGCTCCATCTAACTGAGGCACTGTTCTGAGACAGGCTCCAGTCAACTGAGGCACTGTTCTGAGACCAGCTCCAGTAAACTGAGGCACTGCTCTGCAACAGGCTCCAGGCAACTGAGGCACTGTTCTGAGACAAGCTCCAGTCAACTGAGGCGCTGCTCTGCAACAGGCTCCAGGCAACTGAGACACTGTTCTGGGACAAGCTGCAGTCAGCTGAGGCACTGTTCTGCGACAGGCTCCACTCAACTGTGGCACTGCTCTGCGACAGGCGCCAGTCAACCTAGTACTGCTCTGCCACAGGCTGCAGTCATGTGTGGTGTTGTACTGTGATTCGGGACGGGAGAGATAACAGGACCGTGTGTGGACCGTGTGTCAGCTTGTTGTCACACTGTGTGACACTAGCTGTGATTCGGGACGGGAGAGATAACAGGACCGTGTGTGTCGGCTTGTTGTCACACTGTGTGACACTAGCTGGACAGATGACCGTTTCCAGGCTCAGAGGCATACTATCTGTGTATCTCGCGGTCTTGTGTAACCAGTGTTTCACACGCCAACGTGCAGTGGTGATGCAGTGAAGATACTTTGCAGTGGTGCTGTTGTGTTGTGATATCTTCTTCTGGTTGCTGCTAAATGCAAATACCTCATGTATTGTACTACAGCTATGTCTGCTTTTGTGATGGTATTTCTGTAATGTTTGGAGTTCGGATCAGTGCCAGCGTTCGGAACACTAGACGAGACGACGAAGTATCTGATCTGCTCCCCTCTGTCTGCGGATGCAGAGTGTATTAACATTTAACTGACAATGGTCTTCATTGAACCATGTGATGTTAAGCGTGTAGGACGCCTGTCAACCCGTCTGTGGAAGCTCACGCTCAGTCGTGTACCTCGGAGGCTAGAAAGGTAGCAGTTCCTCCTCAGTTGTATTTGTCGAGAATCATGGAGCATACCGCGTCTTACACTGGACAATGTAGACTGTTGCAAAATGGACGAAGTTACTCACCCAAAGTTCTACCACTTGGATTATTGATCCATTGCTCTTCCTGATTAAAAACAGTTCTTGTTTCAGCTTTAGCATCGTTAAAAATCAAAACCCTTATTTTTTGGGATTGGAAACTGAATGACCTTCCCTCTGTTGTATTCTGTTATCCGGGTAGCCAAAAAAAAAACGCGCCGAGTTTCGAGGCTTACCAATTTGTTTTTGGTAATAGATATGAAGTTGACACTCGGTACGCATACAAAACAATTCAATCTGCGTTAAGCAAAAAAGTTTCATATCAATGGGATATTTAGTTTCGATGTTATAAGACATTATCTATCCCTTTTGAGAGAAAAAAAGTTTGTTTACGTTTTTTTTCTCCCACGCGTGAACGATCGGACCACCGCCAACAAACGCGACTTCCACTGTCCAATACTGGCGCGGATGAGCTCTACCGGTACTCCACATCCGCGCCAGTATCGGACAGTGGAAGTCGCGTTTGTTGGCGGTGGTCCGGGCTGAATGTGGTCCGATCGTTCACGCGCGGAAATAAAAAATAGTCAAAAACCCGTTTTTTAAGGGTTTAGATAATGTCTTATAACATCGAAACTAAATATCCGATTGATATGAAACTTGTTTTGCTTAACGCAGAATTAATTGTTATGTATGCGTACCAAGTGGAGTACCAAGTAGATTCATAATGCCATTTTTCATATCTTCATATCTATTACCCCAAACAAATGGTAAGCCTCGAAACTCTGCGCGTTTTTTTTTAGCGGGGAGGGGGCTACCCGGATACCAGAATACAACAGAGGGAAGGGCACTCAGTTTCCAATGCCAAAAATAAGGGTTTTGATTTTTAACCCGCGAGTCACTGGGGGGGCTTTTTTTAGCCCCCCCTTAGGAATATTAGGCATATCTCAATAACTAATGCAGATATCGATGCCAAACTTTCAGTACCTATCCGGGCATCATTTTCACACATTATAAGAAAAAATTAAAAAATTTCGTCAGAATTTTTTTTTTAGATATAGTGAATTTAGTGACGTCACTAAACACGATTTTGACACCAAAATCGGCTAAATTTTGCCAGGCCCTACAAATGCCGCATATGAAGCAAAATGCAATCGAAAAACGCTAAAAGGTAGAACATTGCAAGGGCTACAAACCGGCTATCTCGAAATTTCGAAACATTTGGGTTTTGACCCCAAAAAAAATCAAAAAAAAACTTTTTTGAAAAAATGCTCACAAAATCAAATTTTTCAAAGATATTGAAAAAACCGGAATATATATCAGATAGCAACATATGGGTAACTACCATACCAAATTTCAAAATTATATCATCTTTTTTTACTTTCATGACATATAAAGTATGGGTAAATCATGACGTCAGATTTTGAAATTGCGTTTTTTGGATTTTATTGACCGGATACAGACAAATAAATGCCAGCACTGTTTTCTTTAGATAAATCTGATATAGAAACATGCCTTTTTTATTTCGATTTATCAATTTCAAATTTTGACCTTCAGTGACCTGAACTTGACCTGAACTTGACACTAACTTCACGTAAATGAAGTCAGGTGGTAAAATGTCTTCTACTATCGAATTATACGCGTAAAAGCATCCATAAACCATGTGCTGCATGACTTTCGTAGATATTTTGTGTGTAGTAACCTTTTGTGACCTGACCTTGACCTTGCTCTTTTCCAACAATCTCACTTTAGTTCATGTGGGATATGTATCATACATTTGACATCACTTTAGGTGATTATAGGCGTAATCGAAGGCCATGGATGGCAAGTATTGTCCATAAACTCAAATACCTCGATTTTGACGTTTGACTTGACCGTGACCTGACATGTGACCTTAATTTGATTTTTTTAAAGTTTGCGTTAGGCTTCTCTCATTGAGCGCTTTCGAATGCCGCCTTGCGCGTCCCGCTGCAATCATTGGTTCTGAAGATACCAGGGGGGGCTAACCCCCCCCCCCCCCCCCCCCCCCCCCCCCCCAGTGAGTCGTGTTACAGAATATACCCCAGTGACTGCCGGGTTAATGATGTGAGCTGGAACAAAAACTGTTTTGAAATCAGGAAGAGCAATGGATCAATAATCCAAGTGGTAGAACTTTGGGTGAGTAACTTTGTCCATTTTTCAACAGTCTACTGGGCATGTTATACAATTATACTTACACTGGTGGATCTGAGACGGACAAAGGTGTGGGCTACGCGCTTGTGCCCTGTGAAGCCACCAGATATGCTATCTTCATATGCGTTAATGTTTACGCATACAAATTTTGCGATCACGGCTCAGCGCCCAGGGCAAGCTTAACCGTAGGCAAGCCCCTGACGGTATGTCCCATTTAACCAGCTACGATACAGCCGTACATTGCGGGAGCCGAGGCAGCACGTTTGTCTCCTCCTGCTGCCTCGGCGATCCAGCGACTGCGACACGACATGCGTCATCCCGAGGTGAACGACCCACGACCAGCGCAGTCATGCTTGGTCAAACGCGCCCGGTTTCACTATCCACTCCGCGCTTCTGTGTAGGGAGAACTCTCCCTCTGCATACGCTGGCACATGAGGTGTGACTTTCGAACGTAAGCAGTGAACGAGTTCATCCGTTTGGTCGTGTGTGATTCTGCGGAGCGGTGTCGAGCGGTGTCGGCGGCGCGGTGCCGGCCTGTGCTGGCGGGTCGCGCTGACCCCAGCCCTGTGGCGGCTGCGTCTGCGGTGCCGCTGAAAAACGCCACTCCACGGCCCGGCGTGCTGCCGATCGGGGAGAGTGAGAGCCGCGGAGAGCGTGAGAGCCGCGGAGAGCGTGGCTCGGCGCAGTTTGCCTGCCCGCCCGATTGGCCTTGTTTCGGTGTTGCCGGTAGAGGACCGTGTGTCGCGCCGCCGCACCGTCGCGCCGTGTGACACTTGGTTCTCGGGCCGGCGCGGCGTGGGAAGGAGTGGGACGCAGGGAGAGACGCACCGCGCCGCACCGCGTGCCGCCAGACGGCCAGGACGAGAGATGGACCACTTTCCTCGACCTACTGCGGCTCAGTAGGCAGCGCGCGGCGGCGGCGCGGGTCGAAATCAGCCGCCGGAAGTGGGCAGGACTCACGCCGGGAATGTTGATAGCCTCCGAAAGTCAACCTCGGCTCGGCTCGCCATGCACAGATGGCTGCTCTTCCTTGCTGTTTAGGAATTCAAATAAATACTTTGCGTCGATATTAGTGGACGTCTACGGTTATGTGAGGAGGGTGGTAACTTTCGTTAGATTAGGCCATGGGCCATGCCCCCCCCCCCCCCCCCACCTTGAGCCTCGAAGGGGCCCAATAGCCCGAGGGGTCCATAGCCAATCGAAGTGACTCGAAACGAATTCCACTCCGTTTTGAAACAACTCGCAAGTAAATTTGCCCACTCTGACCTCTAGTCTGACTTCTAGTGGGTCCACTCTGACCTCCAGAGGGCCCATTCTGGCTTGAAGAGGGCCAATTATGGTTTGTAGAGGCCAATTTGGGCATGTGGAAGGCAGATTTTGAACTAAAAGGGTATTCTGGCCTACATTTGTCTTCAAGGTCAAAAGGGCCCACCAAGGCTTGAGGGGCCACCAAGGCCTGAGGGGGCCCACTTTGCTAGGTGGTCCCCTCCTTGACCGAATCCTGGATCCGCCACTGATCCGCGGTAGAGCTACCCGTTTGGAACCCACGATCCCACAGTCTGTGGGTTAGTTGGGTTATTGTGGGCTTCGAGGAGCGTTTCTGGGATTTTGGGGCTATTTGCGGACTTTGCAAATTTAACCCGCGCCGTGCCGGTGATCGACGCCACCTTCGCCATACCGGGGGAGGCGTCTGAACGCCCCCTGATACTCGGGAAAAAAACGTTCGATAGCTGGGGCTTTCCACGGCAAATCGACCAAAAATAATTACATTTGACACCCTCATATCTTTAAAAATTCTGAAAATGGGTCTTGGGCTCTAAATCCAGCTATGACAATCTTACATTTTTCAGATCAACGCTCACCGAGTTATTGCCTCGGGCATTTTTGAGGTCATGTTGTAAGGCCATCTTGGATCGCCTGTAGCTTGTCAACGAACATCACGAACGTAATATAATTGCCTATGACTGAGCTCGCACTGATGCGAGGAAACTTGTGGCAATTTCGGATAAAAAATGCCAGAGTGACCTCGTGACCTAGTTTTCCACCTTGACCTGTGGCAAGTGAGAGAAAAAAGTCTGAAGACAAATCAGTCTTAATGAATATTATTTTGTTTAATCTAAACGAAACGCGTTTTGCCTATAGAGTTACTTTTAAGCTTCGCAAAACCTCCGGTAGGCAGCGTTGCGAACACATCTTCGGACTGGATAGAGATATCAAGATGCAGTAAACGTCAGTGGATAAGTATACATATTCTGACACGAAAATTGTAAGAATACTTTTGTGATCTAAGGTCTCAAGGTCGTATTTAAGGTCAAATATTGAAATTGCGACCTTAACCCGCGCACTGGCTTAAGGTCGCAATTTCTTTCGCAATTTAAGGCTTTGCGCCGAACACGAACTGCAGGGGGTTGCTTTCCGCCCCCCCCCCCCCCCGTGAGATCTCGAAAACTACGCTACGTAGCGACAAGCGGAAAACGTCATTGGATAGCTTGATACAAGTTCTATCGAAAGTATTTTCTATTGTTTTAAGTCAGGTCAAAATTGAGGTCACCAGAGGTCATCAAAGGTCAAATTTTCCAGTTTGTTCTCCTGTTTTAGGACATCGCTCCAGAAATTCCCATATATCTCGGAAACTCTGCTAGTTAGAAACAAACGGAAAAAAGCAAACGCCAGCCAGTTAAATTTACAATCGACAAAATGTTCTCAAAATTGATCTCATATCAATATTTGAGGCTCCAGAGGTCAAAAAGAAAAACAAATGCTGTTGTTTTGCAAAATAGGTTTTCGCTATTACTTTTACTTAATCAAAATAACGGAAAACTGTTTACGCCATTGTGTTTATCTCGTCAAGGCGCTTCGAATGATATACATGGTGACCTTGTTAAGTCAACTTAAAATTTGTTTACCTCAGGTCAAGGTCAGGTGGTGACCCAAGTAGGGCATGCTGCATATGGGAAGACTTGTATCGACGAGACAAACACATTGCTGTCTGTTTTATTTATCTATCCTCATTATGTCGGGATTTATTGGCAAAAACAAATGATGGTGACCTCGCATGACCTCAAATGACCGCATAGGGGTCACTGAACAAACATTACGCTTATATCATCAATAATATCCTATAATAACATGATCCAGAAGTAATTGGACTAATATCATGCATTTCCTTGAAATAGGAAGCATTTGTATATTTCCCCATTGACTTATTATGGGGAGGTTACGAAATTGACCTGACCTTAGGTCACCGATATCAAAATTCCGAGATATACGAATTGTAAGTACTGATGCCCTCATGACATCCTGTAAGTTGCAAACTGATCGGTAAGAAGCTTTGGCACAACTGCAAACATGTTTGGAGGTGGGGTCACTTGACCTAGTCTGGTGACCTGACCTGAGATGACCCGAGGTTATTTTTTGTTTTAAGTGTGCGCAATTGATGTCCTAACAGGTGTGCCAAAACCCGACGGCGCTGCGCGCCGCCGTGTTTTCGCTATCTGCGAAAAACCTAAGGGGGGGGGGGGGCGGAAATCAACCCCCCCTGCAGTGCGCGGGTTAAATACGACCTTGACCTTGACCTCAGATCACAAAAGTAATCTTGCATTTTCGTCTCAGAATACTTAGAGCTTCCACTGTCGTTTACTGCATCTCGATATCTCTACCCAGTCCGAAGATATACAGTTATGTGTTTGCAACGCCGATTACCGGAGGTTTTGCGAAACTCTTTATAGTACTCTTTATAGGTGAAACACATTTTTTAGATTTTTTGAAAGAATATTCATAAAAACTGATTTGACTTCAGCAAAAAAAAATTGCAAATTTGCACTTGCCACAGGTCATTATTTCATGGAAAACTAGGTCACGAGGTCACTGGGTCATTTTTATCATTATAATAATCCGTAATTGCCAAAAGTGTCCTCTCATCAGTGCGAGCTCAACCATAGTACGTTCGTGCTGTTCGTTAACAAGCTACAGGCGATCAAAGATGGCCTTACATGACCTCTCAAAAATGTCCGAGGCTACATCACTTGTTCACTACATCACTTCTCTGCTGACCTTATCTTAACACGCGCCGTTGAGGGGGAGGGGCGAAATTCCCCCCTCCCCCCGTTCCGGTTTTTCGAGTTGCCGCGCCGCCGCCGTTTTTTACACACCTGTTTAGCAATGAACTTCCCACATTATGTAAAATTCTTGACCTCTGGTCATCTCAGGCCAGGTCACCAGACCAGATCACGTGATGACCTCAACTCCAAAACGTTTGCAGTAGTACCACAGCCACAGTTTTAGGCCGATCGTTTTCAATCTCGCAGGATTTCATAAGGTCATAGATACCAACAATTTGTTTATCTCGGATTTCGTTGACATGACATTTTGGCCTGAGATGACCTCGGGTCATCTCAGGCCAGGTCACCAGACCAGGTCACGTGATGACCTCAACTCCAAAACGTTTGCAGTAGTACCACAGCCACAGTTTTAGGCCGATCGTTTTCAATCTCGCAGGATGTCATAAGGTCATAGATACCAACAATTTGTTTATCTCGGATTTGTAATATCGGTGACCTAAGGTCAGGTCAATTTCGTGACCGCCAACACCTTTGTCAATAACTATCGACATAATGCAGACAGAGAAGAGAAAATGGTACCAATGTGCTCTTCTCGTCGAGACACGTCTCCCAATATGCAACATGACCAACTTGGGTCACCACTTGACCTTGTCTTGAGGCCAAATTTCTCAGTTGACCTAACCCGGTCAGCATGAATATGATTCGAAGCGCCTTGACGAGACAAACACGATGGACTATTGCTTTATCTTTATTAGGTAAAAAGTAATTTGCGAAAAACAGTTTTGCAAAAAAAAATCACCTTTTTGACATTTGATGACCTCGGGAGCCTAAACTATTGACCTGAACTCAAATCTGAGGACACCTATGTCGATTGCATTTGTCAAGGGCTTACGATTGTTGTTTTTCCGTTTGCTGCTAACTATGATAGCTCCCGATATATGGGGGGGTGTACGAAGCGAAGTCCTAAAACTTGCAAATCTGACCCTTGATGACCTCTGGTGACCTCAATATTGACCTGAGCAAAAAAAAAATGAACGAAATACTTTCGAAAGAGCTGCTATCTAACGTCGTTGTCCGCTTGTCGCTACGTTGCGTGGTTTTCGAGATCATAGGGGGGGGCGAAATCTGCCCCCCCCCCCCTCCCCCCATCCAGGGCGTGTAATTATCAGAGGCCCTCCAGGGCGCGTGTTAAGTGAAGCAATACAATATTAAATACATATATATGATAACTGCAGTATATACAACCTAATAATAACCATATCAACATAATTTACACTGCATCAAATTTCACCAAATAACGACCAATTACAAGACAGCAATAATTAAAGCCAACTGATGATATTTCAGCATGCTTACGCACGTACCAAGATAATACATTTAAGTTTGAACCCGTCACTGACAACCGATCTAACCTGAACTAAAACATCACATTATCCCTACAAACACATATAGGTAAATACCATTTTTTTCTGGAATTTGTATACGAACCGCAGTTCATGTATTTGCGAATCATTCCATATAAATGGCTTAATACGTATTTAAAGCTTTTATTTGACCTCCTTACAAAAGTTGAGTTTATGATTTAATGTTTTGTATGAATTTTCGAGCACGGCTCATGATCACATACACAAACCTATTTTTAAAAAAACACCGATTAGCTTGCCAGCAGCAACTGTCGACGAAAACAAAGAACAAAAAACTTTACTGACAATGAGCGTGACAATCTGTTCGTATACACTTTCAACGAAATAAGTTTTTAAAAAAAAGCTGTTCTCTAAACTTTGACTAAGTTTCAAATGCATGTGATTACATAGTTATGAGATGATACGCCAGGAGGAGATATTTCTGTTCATAACGGGTTTCAACTGACGAATGAAGAGCGATTCGCATATCTTACGATGGGGATGATCTTTTGTTTTTTGCAAAATGTGAACTGAAAGAGGTATTTCATTACGCGGGATTCGATAGTCACCATGGACCGAAATAAAGTGATCACCAATGGGAGTGTCTGGCGTCTTGTTTCTCGCTGCTAAAACATGTTCATTGAACCGTAGTCGAATGGGCCGTCGTGACTCACCCACGTAAGATATATGATCGCCCTTCCTTTCACACAGTACGCACGTTACACAATACACAATACACAACACCTGACGTTAAACACTTTCCCTGTAAACCTGACTGACAAGCATTGCATACTCTTCTGCCAGACGGGCACTCAGGCGGCGAAAAGGCCGAACAAACAAGACTGTTCTTCAGAGTATTTTTGTTTTCCCATGCTACTTTTACATCTAGTTCTGACTTTTTTACAATCCTGTTAACTTTAGCACACATCGCTTCATCAATATATGGTAGGGTGAGGTAACCATCTAGATCAGATTTTGTTTTCTGTTGGCGCTGTCGTAGAACACGCGGACAGGTGACTTCTCGACGCATGCGTCTCACAAGTTGTTTTGGGTAACCATTTGATTCGAAGAGATCTCGAATCTTATGGAGAGATGTTTCTGCTTTTCCGTTTGATGAAACCCGTTTTGCTCTTCGGAATTCTGAGCGAATTATGTTCTTTTTTGTAGTCATCGGGTGTGCTGAAGTATAGTGCATGATGACTCCGGAGTGGTTCGGTTTAACATACAGTTCCGTTGCGCACTTGAATTCTGAATCTAAAGAGATCAGTGTGTCCAAGAAGGCTATCTTTCCTGTTGAGTGACTGTCTTCCATGGTGAATTTTATCGTAGGGTGACGAGAGTTCATATACTCCAAGAAAGTTCGCAGTTGATCGTAGCCATGTGTCCAAACTCCTATCGTGTCGTCAATATACCTTGCATAAAACTCAGGTTTGAGTCTGGCCTCGTTCATCGCTGCCTTTTCCAGTTGGTGCATAAATATGATCGCTACTGGGGGTGCTACTTTATTGCCCATGGCAATTCCAAGCTGTTGTCTGTAGTGATCCTGATCAAATCTGAACGTGTTGTTCTCGAGGCAGTGGGAGAGCAGACGAGCAATATTTTCTGGCGTGAGGCCGCAGAGGTCTATCTCATGAGCGTGCTCGGAGATGAGCTCTAGCACTGCAGACACGCTGTCATCAAGAGGAATGCTCCCGTACAGGTTGACCACGTCCATGCTGAATACAATGGCATTCGGAGGGAGCCGACGCTCAGGGAACTTTTCTTCTAATCTCGATAGATAATCTTCCGTGTTACGCAAATGAGCTGGAATGTGGGCGAGCAGCTGGTTTAAGATTCTTTCTAACAGCCAGGAGGTTGTTTCTGTTGGTCCCCCGCACGCTTACACAATGGGGCGCAATGGTACCCCCTCTTTATGGTCTTTTGGAAGACCATAAAGCACTGGAGTCCGGGAATTGGTTGGTATAAGTTCTTTCACAAGTGACTCGGGTAGCTTGTCTTCGTCACTTCCTTGAACACTTGCTTAGTCTTGGCTTCAAGCTGTGCTGTTGGATTGGCAGGCAGTCTTTCGTAACTGTTTCGGTCTTGGAGAATTCCATTGACCTTATTGGCGTAAGTTGTTTTGTCTAAGATCACAATTCCTTTGCACTTGTCGCTCTGCTTGACTATTACGTTTTCGTTATCCCTGAGTTCTTTCAGGCCGTTGCGTTCTTCCTCTGAAGTGTTTGTCACCAACTGTTCGTGTTTTTTGTATGTGTTGAGGATCTGTCTCTTTAAAGACTTCAGCTGTTCTTCTGTTTCATGAAAAGAAGGAGGAGGCTGCTTCTTAACTGAGTCCGGAAAGTGTGGATGAAACCTCGGCATTTTTCCTTGTTCTTGATGGTTTGACTTTGTTCTGAGTTTTCTTGTGCTGAGTTTGAGGAAGAGGTTTGCGAACGCTGATCTGTCACACTTCGAATGCCACTTGGTGCTGTGGTGGCAGTTATCTCTGTGTTCCCCTGATCGCTGTTATTCTGGGCCGCTTCTATCGCTAAAGGTGGATTGTCTCCTGCACTAGATCTTCGTGCAACAGGCCCGATGGCATGATGGGCTGCTCCGGTAGCGCTGGGATTACTGTTGCAATTCCGCTTTGACAAATCTGAAAAAAATTAACTTCAGAGGAAGAACGCAACGGCCTGAAAGAACTCAGGGATAACGAAAACGTAATAGTCAAGCAGAGCGACAAGTGCAAAGGAATTGTGATCTTAGACAAAACAACTTACGTCAATAAGGTCAATGGAATTCTCCAAGACCGAAACAGTTACGAAAGACTGCCTGCCAATCCAACAGCACAGCTTGAAGCCAAGACTAAGCAAGTGTTCAAGGAAGTGACGAAGACAAGCTACCCGAGTCACTTGTGAAAGAACTTATACCAACCAATTCCCGGACTCCAGTGCTTTATGGTCTTCCAAAAGACCATAAAGAGGGGGTACCATTGCGCCCCATTGTGTCAGCGTGCGGGGGACCAACAGAAAAAACCTCCTGGCTGTTAGAAAGAATCTTAAACCAGCTGCTCGCCCACATTCCAGCTCATTTGCGTAACACGGAAGATTATCTATCGAGATTAGAAGAAAAGTTCCCTGAGCGTCGGCTCCCTCCGAATGCCATTGTATTCAGCATGGACGTGGTCAACCTGTACGGGAGCATTCCTCTTGATGACAGCGTGTCTGCAGTGCTAGAGCTCATCTCCGAGCACGCTCATGAGATAGACCTCTGCGGCCTCACGCCAGAAAATATTGCTCGTCTGCTCTCCCACTGCCTCGAGAACAACACGTTCAGATTTGATCAGGATCACTACAGACAACAGCTTGGAATTGCCATGGGCAATAAAGTAGCACCCCCAGTAGCGATCATATTTATGCACCAACTGGAAAAGGCAGCGATGAACGAGGCCAGACTCAAACCTGAGTTTTATGCAAGGTATATTGACGACACGATAGGAGTTTGGACACATGGCTACGATCAACTGCGAACTTTCTTGGAGTATATGAACTCTCGTCACCCTACGATAAAATTCACCATGGAAGACAGTCACTCAACAGGAAAGATAGCCTTCTTGGACACACTGATCTCTTTAGATTCATAATTCAAGTTCGCAACGGAACTGTATGTTAAACCGAACCACTCCGGAGTCATCATGCACTATACTTCAGCACACCCGATGACTACAAAAAAGAACATCATTCGCTCAGAATTCCGAAGAGCAAAACGGGTTTCATCAAACGGAAAAGCAGAAACATCTCTCCAGAAGATTCAAGATCTCTTCGAATCAAATGGTTACCCAAAACAACTTGTGAGACGCATGCGTCGAGAAGTCACCTGTCCGCGTGTTCTACGACAGCGCCAACAGAAAACAAAATCTGATCTAGATGGTTACCTCACCCTACCATATATTGATGAAGCGATGTGTGCTAAAGTTAACAGGATTGTAAAAAAGTCGGAACTAGATGTAAAAGTAGCATGGGAAAACAAAAATACTCTGAAGAACAGTCTTGTTTGTTCGGCCTTTTCGCCGCCTGAGTGCCCGTCTGGCAGAAGAGTATGCAATGCTTGTCAGTCAGGTTTAAAGGGAAAGTGTTTAACGTCAGGTGTTGTGTATTGTGTAACGTGCGTACTGTGTGAAAGGAAGGGCGATCATATATCTTACGTGGGTGAGTCACGACGGCCCATTCGACTACGGTTCAATGAACATGTTTTAGCAGCGAGAAACAAGACGCCAGACACTCCCATTGGTGATCACTTTATTTCGGTCCATGGTGACTATCGAATCCCGCGTAATGAAATACCTCTTTCAGTTAAAATTTTGCAAAAAAACAAAAGATCATCCCCATCGTAAGATATGCGAATCGCTCTTCATTCGTCAGTTGAAACCCGTCATGAACAGAAATATCTCCTCCTGGCGTATCATCTCATAACTATGTAATCACATGCATTTGAAACTTAGTCAAAGTTTAGACAACAGCTTTTTTTTTCTTTTTTTTAAACTTATTTCGTTGAAAGTGTATACGAACAGATTGTCACGCTCATTGTCAGTAAAGTTTTTTTTTTTCGTCGATAGTTGCTGCTGGCAAGCTAATCGGTGTTTTTTTTTTAGGTTTTGTGTATGTGATCATGAGCCGTGCTCGAAAATTCATACAAAACATTAAATCATAAACTAAACTTTTGTAAGGAGGTCAAATAAAAGCTTTAAATACGTATTATCCCAATGCCTTACATAACCACAGCGTTAAAAAGACTAAAAGATAAATGGCTTAATGTTCGATTCGAGTGAAAGTGATACAAGTTGGGCGATACAAACGAAAAACACGACAGACAATTTAAAACACGCATCGCACACACACAAGAAATCATGGTAACTATGTTAATAAAACGTACGAAGTCGAGCTTTCACACATCGTCGTCACAATTTTCGAGTTGGGATTTTAGCACGGCGAGGCTTCGGGAGGCCATAATGGCCGGCGTCAGGTTGTTCCAAGACGAGGCCGCCCTATAGGAAAAAGCCCTGCGCGACATGGATAGCCGGCAAGCGGGCAGCTCTAGAGCACCAGCCACCGCAGCCCGCGTGAGGCGTTCACTCACAGCGGTGCGAGGGGTGAATAGCGATCGGACCGCTGCCGGGGCGCGGGGATCGTTCAAGGCCCTATAGACGCCGATACAGTCGCGACGCGCAACGAGGTCGCGTATACCACGCCAGCCCAGCGACTCCACGACCGGTGAGATATGATCACGACCTCGCGCACCCGAGACGATCCTTGCCGCGAAATGTATCACCTTTTGTACCCGGCTGAGGTGGCAGGCAGCGGCCCCGCCCCAGACGGAGAGGCAGTACAGTATGTGGGGAACATGTGTGCAGGGGCGGATCCAGCCGCTCAGTTTGGGGGGGGGGCAAACAAAATTGGCCTTCAGATACCCAAATTTCGTTGCAAAGACTCATAATTTAAAGCAAACATAGTTTGAACAGCATGACGTCGAGAGCCGATGACTGACGAGCACCTGTTTTGGAGGCGGCCATGTCAACTGTACAACACAAACCGTAGGATGTAAAAAAAAACTATTATTAATGCGCGGAACGCTGGCCTGTTGTTTACTGGGTCAGGTTTGTAACCTAATTTCACTTATGTTACATAGAAATAGGATCATAAGACGACCAAATGAACCGTGTGCACAAATCTGGATAACCATAACGTGATATAACATATCACCTCCAGAAAATACTGTTATACATTTAGCGTTCGTACGATCCTTTTCCCTTTTTATAAAAGAATTGACGACCCACTTGGTCGCCAACTCTTATGGAGCGCCAGCGAACACATTGGTCATATTACCGCCCAGGGGCCATAGCTCTACCGGGGTTCGAAACCCGGGCTCCCCACGTGAGAGCCAGACGTCTTAGCCACTCGGCTATTACTGCTGACCCAGTGGCAGCTGGCTAGGATGTGATAGGATCGTCTCAAGCAAAATGTGGGCAAACGAGAAAGTGCACATTTCCAGCTTTAATAACATTAATTTACCAGTAAAACGCCTTTTTGGGCGATGACCGAGCGGGCGCGCACTGGTAAAGCTAAAACAGGTTTGAGATATGAAACGGTACTGGAGCACACGTGGTAGTAACACATAGTCCTTTTAGTCCTTTTAGTCCTCCATAACAATTGCCAGGCCTCCATGCATGCCAACATAAAAATTAAGTTTTATTAAATTGTACATGATCTCCTTTCTCGAATCCGCCAAAAGGGAGTACGTCCTGAGCGGCTGCATGCTTCAGCGTATAAAAAACGAATGCTTAGATAAATCAAGCCATTTTTGATCAAGAATGGTTTTTGTTCATTTCGACGTCTGCGGGTGCCACGCGCTGTGGTATAAGAGTTGGCGACCCTATCAGAACGCACCATAACAAAATCAAAATTGATGTGATTGTCCTATCCAAAATTGATTTGATGGGCCTATAATTTCTTGATTTACACCTATCTAGTAAAATCCCAAAAGTTCAAATCACTTAATAAACTACTTAAAGCCTAGCCCGGCAGACTGGTTATTGATTCAACTTTTTTGGAACGGTTCAATCATGATTCATTTTGGAATCCGAATGATTCAATCATCATTCGATTCATGGAGACAAAATTGAGAATTGATTCTTTCTGATTCAAAGAATCAAAACAAATATTTTAATCGATTCACGTTTGATTCAACATTTAAATATGTGGTGAATTTATGTCAAATAAATACAAATCGAAGCATACATATATATGATCATTAAAACATTGTTACAGCAATACTATTTCAGTATAAATGAATGTAGCCACTGGGACTCCATGTATTTGCACAATTTACAAGTGTACTTGAATCGTAAAGAATCGTTAAATCTTTTGATTCAATCAGCCTTGATTTGATGGGGATTTTGATTCAATCACGATTCATGAATCAAAAGATCTGGTGGTGAATCAATTATTTGTTGATTCAAGGAATTTTGATTGAACGATTCCAATCGATTCAATCAGTGTCGAATCAATAACCAGTCTGAGCCTAGGTACTCTATTTTTTAAGCTTGGTGATTAAAAAGCTCGTCTAACGAGTAACGACGCTCTTCTCGCTCCTACAACTGTGACTGTCCGTATTTCGCTCACCATTAACACCTAGTAGCACCGATGGCGTCTCAAAGGCAATGAGGGCAATGCAAACATCAAACATGTGCGTTGGCTAGTACCCAGGCCGTTGTCATCCCAATGCCTATAAGCTGTTGCATGATCGCCAATGACGTCAATGACGCCACCGGGGTCATTGAGGGACCTTTTGGATCCCTTAAAGTTTCTGTTTAATAAATATGAGACTTTATACTGTCTAACATACATTATTGATGATGTACTTGTATGTCACATGTATGTCACTTGCAAAGTAGTGTTTCATATATTTAGCTTGCTATGACGGATAGAAAAGTACCCCCGATGACGTCACTTACCAGTCTGCGCAGCAGGGGACGGTTCTACCTAGTATCTATGGCCTTGGCTAGTACCAAGGCCGTACAAGGTTCGTACAATGCGCCAAAATAAACGTCAAACTTAGCGCGGAATGCGGATGGCGCGGATGCGCCACGCTCAGAGCAATAGTCTAGATCGTGAATGCTAATTTAAAAGTAGGTGTTTACTGGGTTTTTTTTTTCCTGCTTAATCTGCCGTTGCGTCGGGTCGATTAATCACTTGTTTATTGCAATTTGCAGCAGTGCATATCATATAAAACAAAAATGTTGCTAAAAACAGCTAAAATGCATTTTGGAAGGATAAAAATGGTAAATTTTACTCCAGCTTTGGGGGGGGGGGCAAAAACATACTTTTGCCCCCCGACTTTTCGTTTAGGGGGGGGGGGGGTAATTGCCCATTTTGCCCCCCCCCCCCCCCCCTGGATCCGCCTCTGCACGTGTGTCTGGATTAGGAGTTTGCGGGTCTCGGGTGTGAGGTGGTGACGAATTGTATACAGACAGAACAGGATGGAGTTGAACTTTTTTTACTAAATTGGAAATGTGCTCCTCCCAGGACAAGTTACGGTCCATGGTGACCCCCAGCATCTTCACGGACGGCAAGGGATTGAGTGTGTGGTTGGAGATGTTGAGCTGAAAGGATGGAGTCTTTTTAAGGGCTTGAGGAGTACCGACAAGGAGGAGGGTGGTCTTGGTGGGTTCATCTTTAAGGTGTTAGCAGTGAAGTAGGATTGGACCGCAATGATGGTATCCTCCTGTCGGGATTTTAGTAGGGATAGGTGTGCTGGGAAGGCGGAGTCGAGGAGCTGGGCGTCGTCTGCGTAGGACACCAGACGCCCGTGAGGAAGGTACGATGCAAGGTCGTTCGTGAAAATGCTGAAGAGGATTGGGCCCACGAGGGACCCCTGAGGAACGCCGTGGGATAAGGGCAGGGGGTGTCATGGCTATCTCCGTAACGTGTCCACCCTGTCCCATGGCGTCATTTGACAGCTCGATTTCCACCAATGGGGTGGCCGAATCAGGAGAAGCGTATTTCTTTTCGTAGACCGTCTCGTGGCACTTCTCGGTCTACCAAAAGAATTAGGCCTTCGACCGGCGCGGCCGCCATGTTTTTTACGGTGGCGCATTCGTCACTCAACGATCTTCAACATAATTGTAGGTGAAACAAGTGTAATCCAGATGTAAAAATAATTCCACCTGATGGATACTACTACAAAGTATCCTCAAGTCACATTACTTCATCAACAACCAGGTGAAATAATACAAAATTCGCACTTCAACCAAAAACAGCATCCAGCGACAGTTCCCGTGGCCAAAATCCAAACAATGCCTTATATGGACATGGGCCTCGCTCGGTTGCATGCCTTGCTTTAACATCGTCTAACGGCTCACCCTTGCTATTTAGGAGAAAATGTCCCAAAAGCGAGCTGTAGAGGACGTTTCAATCTATCATTTAGTGCTCAATTGATCCCTCTGGCACCTAAGGTATGCAGATGGTAGGACGCGAAAGTAGGCCGATTTAACACTATTTGAATAGGGAGCGTGTGACGTCACGTGCCCATGACATCACGCATTTCGCTGCCTACCCAGGACGGGTCTACCTAGTCTCTATGGCCTTGGGATAAGGGAAGGGATAGTGATCCGCCTCTCACCACCTGCAGCCGTCCATCGATGTAACTCCGGAACCATCGGGGATCGATGCCGTACCACTGTAGCTTGGTCAGGAGGACATCGTGGTCAACGCCGTCAAAGGCTCTACTAAGGTCGACGGAGGTGACGGCGACGACATGTCCCGCGTCAATCCGGCGCGTCATCTATTCCACAGCGTCGACCACGGCGTCCTCCGTCCAGTGGCACGGCCTGTACGCGTATTGTGAAGGCGCCAACAGGCTGTGGGAAACGAGATGCGCCGACAACTGCGTACATACAACCTTCTCGCATAACTTTGACAACACTGATAAAATCGATATCGGCATAAAATTTGCAGGGGTGTCGCGAGGCCCAGATTTATGAAGAAGAACTGAGGCAATTTTCCAGTCACTTGGGAAGACGCAAGTGATGACAGAAGTGTTGACGAGATGAAGCAAGTGAGGCCCTAAGACAGCGAAACAGTTGTTCTAGCGGCACACCATCGAGTCCAACAGCCCTAGAAGAGAACATTTCTTTCAAGGCTGTGAAAGCATGTGTAAGGTCACCGGTTGTAAGACTAACCATACAGTACAAGCCATTTATGTCTGAAATCAAGAAGTTTGCATCACAAATTGACTCGAGGTAGTTTAAGAACGTTAATTCAACAACATATTACAATTTACTTATTATTATTGTTATTTGTATTATTACTCGTATTATTTTTATTTTAGTATTATTATTATTAATTTTTTTTTGTATTATTATTATTACTATTTTTGTTATTGCTAATAGCAACATATATATATATATATATATATATATATATATATATATATATATATATATATATATATATATATATATATATATATATATATATATATATATATATATATATATATATATATATATATATATATATATATATATATATATATATATATATATATATATATATATATATATATATATATATATATATATATATATATATATATATATATATATATATATATATATATATATATATATATATATATATATATATATATATATATATATATATATATATATATATATATATATATATATATATATATATATATATATATATATATTTGAATATATCTTACAATGCAGCTGGATGTGTAGATATTTATGATAATGTAATATGCATGTACCTTGATCCAGTGTAAATAAAAATAAAAGTATTTACACCAAATTTTCCACTAACTTTTTGCAAGTCAAATACATTCCAATCAAAGTCTTGAAGTCCATTGAACACATGAGTCAAAAATGAGTCGACTCAAGAAACTTTCACATGAGTCAGAGTTGAGTCGGGGGTAAAAGCAAATGAGTCAAAGTTGAGTCGACTAAAAAAATGTCTCCCCCGCTTGAGTCAGATTTGAGTCAGGGGCAACAACAAATGAGTCAAAGTTGAGTCGATTCAAAACAAAAATTCCCCCGCCTGAGTCAGAGTTGAGTCAGAGTCTCTTCGAATATGAATCAGAGTCGAGTCATTTAAAAAAAAAATATGAGTCGAGCACAACCCTGGTTTGTAGAAACCAAATTCTAAAAAGTTGTTGTACAGCTAAAAAAAACATCGGATTGCACTTGCTTGTGCATTTTAAACTGGCTGAAAAATTAGCGTCTCTGAATCGTGCCTAAACGTGCTTCGTTGCTCGGATTTTCTTAAAAATGGTAAAATATTAAAGTATAGAAATGTTGAGCATAAAATATCGGATAAATCGCCTGCAAACGCATGACCATTTTCATGAAAGTGGTAAAAATATATACCAGTAAAACGCCTTTTTGGGCGATGACCGAGCGGGCGCTTTCTGGTAAAGCTAAAACAGGTTTGAAATATGAAACGGTACGGGAGCACACGTGGTAGTAACACATAGTCCTTTTACTCCTTTTAGTCCTCCATAAAAATTGTCAGGCCTTCATGCATGCCAACATAAAAAATTAAGTGTTACTGAATTGTTCATGATCTCCTTTCTCGAATCCGCCAAAAGGGAGCACGTCCTGAGGCCATTATTATACAGATAAAACACGGAGGTAGCCCGGGAAATAAGGAACGGTATGAATAAAAGGAAGACGCATATTTTGTTATTATAAAGGAAGCGTGCATCCGTCATTTGTGTCCCTCTTTTTCCCCGGTTCCGTCTATTTGAAAAGGACGGTAGATGTGTGACGTCACTCATCTAGAGTATTGTTATTCATGTTATTTGCCGTTTATTGGCAATTAAGTTGATTATTTTAATTTTTATATTGATTAAAACAAGTGAAATATTATAATGCATTGTTGAAATGCGTGTCCGCTCTAAATATTTACCGCCGGAGGTAATCAGAAACACCTTGGGCTCAAGAACTTTTGCTAACTTACCCAAACTTTTGATTCCCAGAAGACTTTGGGGACGCATAATATTATCCAAGGCTATATAGGGATATTATCTTTATACGAGTCATGTTTCAGTTTAGTTTACCATTGTTTGTTACCCAGGGATCATGCACGATGTGGAAGAATGAGAGAAAAGGTAAGAGGTTTCAACTTCTTTCCATGCACAGCCTGAAAGATGTGAGTATTTTTCCCATGTTTCTTACTGATCTTATTGATGTTCTATGTCATTCTCATTGCCTATTACTTTGACATAGGTACTTCGCCAATCTGCTCAACTAATTGCATGATAAATGCACCCTATCCACCAACTTATGTCCCATACAGCCAAAGGATTTGTCAAAGCTTTGGGTTAGAGTGACTGTCATGAGCCGCCATGGATCAGGATCATAATTTTGTTAATAGGGTAAAGGTTCAATCTCTGGTCACAAAAAGACAGGACTTCATGCAACTGGTGATTAAAACAATACTAACGCACAAAAGCACCTATGCATTGCCGATAGCATGAAAAATACAGTATTTGGCAGCGCCCGGAGAGTGGACTTATCATTCCTATCAAGTGCAGACATTTCCTGTTGGAAGGCATGTATCATTGTAGTGTCCGCCAGAATTGCCATGAGCGTGAGCACGTTAGCATGAAGGCATTCTTGGGTTTGGGTGCCTTGACGATTGTGGCACATAGATGACTGTTATGTGATTGGTTGAATTTGGTGCGCTGAATTAATCGTGGGTCAAACACTGATGTGTCAGGAGATGACTGATAGAACCTGAGGCTGCACATCAAGCTGAGATGCTGCTGGTTTTGTTAACTTGTTTTGATGGGAGTTCTATTAACAATATAATTACGTAATGAGGAAGAAACTTTTACAAGAGCTGGCCAAGACACTACATAATTTAGTGGGGACGAGGATGAGATTTTGATGAGACATGATCTCATCGTTGTTGCCACTAAATTATGTAGTGTCTTGGCCAACCTCTTGTAAAAGCTTCTTCCTTACTACATAATTATATTGTTAGTTCTCGGCATCTAGCTTGACGTGCAGCCTCAAATTATATCATCTATCTCCTGACATGTCAGCGTTTGACCTGAGATTAATTCAGTGCACCAGAGTCAACCAATCACATAACCGTCATAACAGTCATCCATGCGCCACAATCGTCAAGGCTGTCAAACACAGGAATGACTTCATGCTAGCATGCTCACGCTCATGGCAATTCTGGCGGACACTACCATGCCTGCGTCGTCCGCATGCCCCCAACGTGATTGGGCGGTTTGAGCAAATGACGTGCAAAAGGGCGTCACTTTTCTTTCTTTGTATACAATTTGCGTGAGTGAATATGACTTAATGTTACGCATTTACATGTTTTATTGAACAGAATTTCACGTTTTATTGTAAAAATCTGTTTTAGGTCCACCGTTCTTGATATTTGACAAAGCAGCAATTTAGCTGTCTTTTCAATATTTTGCATCATTTTAAGCACTCCCTTGGAGAAAATTAGCGACTGTGGCGCAGAAAATGCAAACAAATATTTCGGAAACGGTGCCAACACAATCCATTGGGATGTTGTGACTAAAATTAATTTGGAGTAATTATCTCATGTTGATTTTTTTCTTCAAGTTTTAACTTTCACTTTGTCACTTTTTTCAAGTGACAGAGACACTTACTCACAAGGGCTCTGACACAGTGGAGATGGGAGGGTGTTGATGTGCCTCCTCTCCAATTTTTGGATGTATAAATCACACCTATACAGTTTGGGGCATGCTGCAGGGAGCCTGGAGGTCTTTTGAAATCAATTTTGTATGCAGTGCAGTTTTTCAGGTTTTTGTATGCAGTTTTGTATGCATGGGCGTAATGTTAAAAGTAAAAAAGTTGAGATCCATAGCTTGTTAAAAAAAACTGCCAAGTGACAATGTTCACGCACCTTCTTTCTTGTAGCTTAATAAAACATAACTTGTGTTTTTGTATGAGCTTGTGCCCGATATAAATGTATTGCGTATGTCAACGTCCCTGGCACTGCTGCTGCCGATGACACAAATGTAATAAATAAATTTCCACTTTTCAGGATCATAATCTCTTATGAGCTAACATAGTATAGCTGCGCATACTCTGCTCCACTGCGCATGGGCAGAGTATGCGCAGTGGCGTCGTACAAGTCATGGTTTGGTGGAAGAGCAAAAAAGCAGAAAGCAAAGGGTAGCAGTTTTTCAACTTCTCAAAAGACAAAAATCTTGCAAGTATCTGGACAGCAAAATGTAAGAGAGCCGATCCTTTTGATCCTTAAAAATCGTGCAATTACTCTGAACACTTCTCCTCTGAAGACCTCTGCCAGACCAACCTATCCAAAGTCAAGCTGATCGACACCAGCTTCGCACTGCCTTCTCAGAGTTCCTATTAAAGGAAATAGTTCACCTTCGGAATTTTTTTCAGAACACGATTTTATTATATATTTTTTAATACAGTTTCTTTTTTTCTTTTTAAAAATGGTCCTACATCGCACTAATTCAGGACAGAAGGTTGTAAATTATTGATTTTATGGTTTGCCTTATTGGTCTGCGCATGCTCCATGGCAGTGCTGGCACTTTCAGACGGTACGGTACATCATATATGCGCCGTATTCCTTCGCCAAAAAGTCAAATATCTTCGGCTGGAGAGTCTTTTCAGCCAAGAAAAGTTTCAGATAAGGATTTCCCAACACGGGCTACAAAACTGCTATTTCAGTTAAAAACCCATGTTGAAGGTGAACTATTTCCTTTAAGTACGTTGTTAGCTTCTTGACAATTGTAGATACGCCAATGGCATAACCAAGATGACATTGTTAGCTCTCTTCACCGTTGGGACGGTTAGTTGTTTTATGTTGGTTTGTTCTGGCAAAGAGTTTGGATACACAACTAGCTTTAAAGTGTCCAAAACGTCAATAACTTATGCCAAAAACCGCTCTGATTCTGAAGTTATCCTACATTCTCGTTGGTTGCCTTAAATATTTATTTAATAATTCGTTACTTATGTAGTTATTAATAAACTACATCAACTGTAAGTGCATTAACTGCAACTTCTGCAATCTGATTTGGGTTCAATGTCGTTCCAGGCCCGTAACCAGACCGCCCAGCGGGTGTACCTGGCCACGCGGCTCTTCTCCGGCACGGTGGCCGCGGCCATGGAGACTGTGCTCGCCAAACCAGCAATTGGCCGAGCCGTCCGGACGGTGGACCGCTGGTTCGACACGATAAACAGCCGGTGCAGCAGCGACGCCAAGCTGGAGCGGCATGCTTACGGGAGCTCGGATGCCGCAAAAGCAGCACAGGACTCAACCCTGCGGGACATGGACGACCTGATCGCCCACGCCCGGAAGCTTGGTGTCAGACGTCGGCCCGGCACGGCCTCACCAGCAGCGCTGCTCCCGTTCCAGCGGCGGGGCATCCCCCGCAGTTCAGCGTCGGTGCGTGGACTGTACGAAGACCTCAGAGCAGCGTACCCGGGTCAGCTGAGCTACATCCTCACTTCCAGACTGAACCAAGATTTCCTCGAGAACGCTTTCAGCCAGCTCCGAGGCATGGGCGGACAGAACGCGAACCCGGATGCGGTGTTGAAGTTCACCAGCGGCTGAGGGCGATGCTGATGGCCCCGTCAGCTCTGACGTCGAGGTGGAGCCAGGTCCCACCGACTACCTCAGCACTGGCCAACCTCCTGTGGCTCCACCAAGCACCAGCTCCACTCTCAGCATGTCTGAACTGGATGGCGTGACTATCGAGGTAAGGTGTAAATCCTAAATTCAACAGATTTGTTCTTGAATGTTAATCGTTATTCACATTCATTAAAACACTTTCACGTTTTTTTTAGATTATACAAATGTAATATATTTGGCTTGCCTGCTATTATCGTTTGATTTGGCGAAGTTCGAACTTTGCAACACATTTATTTATTTATTTATTTGGCCGACGGCCTGAACCATTTACAGCCGAAGTCACCAAATCCTGTGGTTTGTTGCGTTGCAAGAACATGATTGGCCTGGTTACTATGCTAAGTTTTTGTACTGAATACCTACAGGTAATTATTGAAGAAATATCCGATAAATCAAATTCCCATTATGGCTGATTAAGATACTTATGATCGTAAATCTCCTTCATTCCACCATATCAGCAAAACCTTATATGCGAGTCGTTCAGCTGTACTCATCGCTGATTTGTACCAAATGTGTGTTTCAGTTCATCGACCCGGTGGACGAAGAGGATGTGGTCGAGCTCGACCACGCCTTCTCGAAAGTCACGGAGGCAGCTGGGCCTGGCCAGGAAGACTGCGAGCTGGGCCTAGAGCGTGAAGGCCTGGCATTCGTCGCTGGGTGCGTGGCGTCCAAGATGCTCCACGTCGAACCATCGTTGGGGTGCGTCATCTCAGCTGCGACAGACGCCATGCTGAAGTCGGTGCCCAGCTCCTGGCTGTCCACCATCAGCCGCGGTCGGCTCCACCTCCCGCATCGCTGGTGGATGGATGTGGTGGAGAACTTCGATGACATCTTCTGTGGCATCATGGCCGAAACCTTCAGCCGCGAGGCGGGTATTATGAAGCGGCTGGTGGGGGCCATCAGCGCTCGGTACCCTCATCTCCGACATACGCGTGGCGCGCCGGCTCGTACACTTTCGGCTTCACCTGCGTATCAGATGGCTGCGCCAGAAGCTCGTCGGCAAGCGGCTCGACAGGCGTGACCAGAATGTGACCAGAATCAGATTCGGCAACACGTCAACAGCCAGCGGTAGGACGGTGCAGTGTGGCTGCGGTGACAGCTGCTGATGGTGCCCGATTGTGCATGTGACGAGACTACTGTTGATCTGCTTTTTTTAATCAACGACGTTATGTCGGATGTCTCACCATCGCGTTTTGTCATATTGTTCTGCGAGCCGATAGTGTACCGAGTTTCGGTGCATACACGCGGTACGTGGGTCGTGGTGTGGGTGAACTGTTTGTTGAAGGTTTTCCGGCATCCAATAACATTTTGGACATTCTGAGTGGCGCTTTTTATTCGTATTTCAGTTTATAGGGATAGTACAATATCTCACTTCGACGGTTACGTGTTGATGGCGCGCTCACCAGACACCACACCTTTATTTCGATTTATACTGATTTACCGGTAACCTACAGCCACACAAATTTCACACAATGTGTGCAATTGATGCCCGAACACTTGTGTTAAAAACGGCGCGCCGCCGTTTTTCCGCTATCGACGGAAACCCTGAGGGAGGTTGACGCCCCTCCCGGCACGGCGCGGGTTAAAAACATAACTAACATTTTCATCAGCCCACAAGGGACCTATTTATCTTATTTTATATATTTCATAGTCCTCCTACGAGACTATGGTGCCCAATCACAGGAGGGCTCCTGCTCACTGCTCCCACTGCTCTGCGTGGGAGCTCGCCCCGCACCTGGTCCGGATTAGAGCTGGGGACAGCAGTCCGGAGAGTGAGCGGCACCGGGATTTGAGCACGGGTCCTCCCACTTCTCAGAACACCGCCTTAATAACTAGACTAATCCACGTTTTTTTACCTCTGCCATGCATGCTACATTGAAGGAGAGTCCTAACAAAATGACACTTGACTAATCACGGAAACTATAACTTAAATGTTTGCGCATCGACGCAGCGCGAGCAGGAGCTCGCGACTACGGCTATGGGCCTGAGTCAGGCCTAGGTAGGAGGAACAGGCCGCCTGACTCTCGGAGCTCACTCGACGACCCCCTCCCCCGGTCCTCCCAGCTACCAAGCTCAATAAAAAAAACACAATACCTCATTAGCCAGGGATGCAGCCTAGGGGCTTAGGCCCCGAGAGGGCGGACTGGGACCCCTGCCGCTCGCCACGACAGGGGCGGGTTAATCCCCACGGAGTCCACCTCGTGAAGATGTGTCCATCCAGAATACAATCACTCGAGAAACCGGTGACCTCCCCAACTAAACACTCATCGACGTTTGGACTGTCCTGAAAGCCGTCTCCCGAGGCTCCATCTCCACCTGGCAGCGGAGTTGGCCGGACGGTTGGTACAGGTCTGTCATGGTGACCTGACTGCACGGGCCTGTTCGAAATGGAGGACCAACTCGTTGCGGTCGAATGTCGATGTGTACCAGTTCCGGGCCGGCCACTGGAGCGGTTCGGAGCAGCCTACTTGCACCGGATCGGCCGCTGACCGATGCCGGCTGCACACAGTTGTAGCAGCTGGCATTCTGTTTTACGTTCTAGCTCCGACTTATAGCATCTTTTTGAAAACACCTAATTCACTGGCTCTGACTACAGCCTCTGAAACTACCCTAAAGCAAAACCATCTAATTCACTATAGCACTGTTCCATTTTACCACGACCGCGCGCGTCTCGCGCAGCTGTCACTCGGCTGTCACTTCGGCGCCGCGTCGTCGCCGCCGCGCCGCCGCCCCACCACATGTTTAATTATCTAACCGCAGCTGCGCCCGGACCAGTAACCTCGATAGGATGAACGTCAGACTGTTGCCGTGCTGCGACACGGGTAGCGACACGCGCAGTAGTGCGGAGTCATCTTCACGTGACAAGGCAGCGCGCACATCACGTGTCCGAGAGTAGACCTTTGGACCAAGTATAAAAGCGGCTGGCTGAGTGTCAGTAGGGAGGTAAGCGGAGTCGGGCACCGACCTTCCAGCTAAGAACATCGCGCTGCTCTGCTTGCCCTCTTGCTCTGTTTGCTCTGGCACTACTTAGAAACCGGGTCAGTAACGCCGTCTGTTCTGCACTTGTAACAAGTGAGAATATCATCCCTGCCGCCGACCACTCTGTTTTACTACCAGACCAGAGGGAAGATCGGAGACGTCACTCACGTCACTCACTTCACACGCCGTCAGACCGGGCCGTTACACTGGTGCCGTGACCCGGATAGAAGGTCACCCTAGGTCATCTTCAACACTCAGATGACCGAAGAGATCCGCCAGAGAAGCAACAAGAGGACCAGCATCAGCATCAACTTCCAGATCCCGACGCAACCAGACTCAACCGACATCAGCGACGCTGCCCGTCCCCGCCTGGGTCACCAACAACAGAACGGTCAGTGCGAGTGCTGGGATAAGTTTATCCCAGTGCTACACCTACTAGAGTCGGCAGAGGTCATTATCCTCACCGTCTGCCCCTACCATCGAGCCTACTTTGCCCGTCGCCTCCGTCTCCAAGCTTCTCACAGCTGCAAGTGTCATTACAACCCGGACCTGAAGCACTGCTCTGACTGTGGTTACTGCCACAGTTGCGGCTGTGACCTCGTCACAACATCCACAGCTGAGTTTAACCGCTGCAGCTGCTTCCTCTGTCTCGCTCGCTGCTGCACATTCGACCCAACACCCGGCGCCATCTTGGGGGCACAGAGAGAACACGCCTACCTCGTCGACAGGCAACTAGCCGCCCGCTGCCCGATCAACGCACCACCCAACCGAGTCGGCCGTCCTGCCTCACTGCCTGCACCGCTAGAGGTATACCACGCCGTCAATCAGCCACTCGCCACGAGTTTCGCCTGGGGCCAGCTTCTAGGGCCACCCAACACTCCTCTCAACCACCGTCAGCCGACTACGGACGGCAAGACCCTGACAGAAGTCGAAGAACCATATCGCCCCGTCTGTCTACGGTCTCCCAGAAGGTACCCCAAGTACGCTGCTGACGGTACCTACGCACGAGCACCGCCACATACGCCAGTAGCACCAGCACGCCCAGTGGTCTCAGAGCCACCACCACTGTGCATCTGTGCTCGGCCCTACAACGTCCCCTGCCCATCTGAGACGGCAGAAAGCTGGAGCCCAGCTCCCACACCAACACCAGAGACGCCCGCCAGGACGCCAGCCCAGACGGACGAAGACGACTGGTAGCCGATTCGTCTCTCCACCGAACAGACCAGTTCACTGCGGGTAAGTGCCTCACCCCAATTTTATCAGAGTCTGATATAGAAAATTTTAAGAGTCAATTTAACGCCAACGTCATAACAATGGATCCAAACGTGCTCATAGATATCGCTCAGTCTGTTCGCAGCCTTGGAAACCTATTTACTGTCTCACAAACACTCATGGCCAAGAAAACAGTGTTCGATGGATCAAATGCCGACGCCTTTGCCAAATGGTTGCTGGACATGGACGATATTTACGCATCTGTCTCAAATGACGAATCCCAAACCCTGTGTGCCGCCTCTCAACTCCTTAAGGGATCAGCCCTTAACTTCTTTCGAGACACCCGACCAAGCCTGACAAATTGGCCCCAACTCAGAGACATCATGACCAGCCGTTATGGCCACCTCAATCCTGCCGCCTCCTCAAAGCAAAAACTCCGAAACGCCCTACAGCATGTAAACGAATCCGTCTCCGATTTCGCCGAACGAATCCGACTCCTCTCCTACCAAGCCTATGACCAGGAAAGACTGAGAGAGAAAGAGGTGACTGAGACAGTGACAAATGCCTTCATCAACGGACTCCGAAACCGCCGCCTACAGGAAAGTATCGCGAGAAAAATGCCTTCCTCACTGACAGACGCTTACAAACTTGCTATGAACGAGCAGCAGATGAAGGACCATTTAGCTCTGTACAAAGACAACACCTCCGCCCCTGAACCCATGGACTGTAACGCAATCGACAAAATGGACTCTGTGAGAAACGACTTGACACAGTGACTGAAACCCTGGCAAATATTTGTCAGGTACTAACGACTCAGGTCCAACCGCAGCAGCCTCCACAACCGCAGCAACCTCCGCCATTCCAAGTCCAGCCGCAGGCCAACCAGCAGTACCAGCATAACCGCATTCCCCCACAGCAGTACCAGCGCCAGCCATATCAGCAGTACCAGCGCCAGCCGTATCAGCAGCACCAGCAGAGTCGTACGCCTCCGCCGCAATTTCGGCAGCAGAGCCGTCAGGGCTACAACCCGCCGCGTCACCCCTTCCCAAACAGACCTCCAATGGGTACTGACCGAGACAATCCACAGGATTATCGCTGGACCTCGGACCACCGGCCCATCTGTCACTTTTGCGGCATTCCGGGACACGTCCAACGGGCGTGTCGTAAGCGAGCGTCAGCCGCAAGCACGGCAGCGCCTCAGCCGCCCCACACTCAGCAGCATCAGGGAAACTAGAGGAGCCTCACCCAGGAGAGGAGAAAACGCAGACAGTTTTCGTCCTACAGGTAAGTAAGGATTGCCCGTACATTGACATCCACATTGGCACAAATCAATTTAGAACACTTCTCGACACCGGTGCACAGCTCTCTCTAGTTAGTGAAGAATTTCTCAAACTGTGTGACCCACAATTGGTAAAATCAACTTCAAACTCAACTAACATTACCCTCCGTTCGGCCACTGGTCATTCTTTAGAAGTATCCAAAGTAGTCAGAATCCGCATCACCTTGGGAAAAATCAGAATGTATCACGATTTTGTGGTAGTGAAAGATTTCAAGCATGACATGATTTTGGGGGTCGACTTTCTCACAGCCCGCAAAGCTATATTGGACTTTGACTCACAGACCCTGATCATTGGCAACTCTGTATATCCATTAAAAGCTAAGTCAGGTCAGGAAAAGACAGAGATCAACCTTGTGAGACTTGCGGAGGTCGTAGACGTCTTCCCACGTTCGGATGTGCAAATCAAGTGCTTCATTTCCAAGAAGAAGCAGGCAGGAGAAAATTTTGTTGTCTCACAGCTCCCCTCATCCCCTTGTTTTGAAGACGAACCAGGCGTTTTGCTGCCAAACGCGCTGGTCAAACTATCTAAAAACAAGCATATCCCTTGGGCCATTGTGAACGAAACTGGCAGATATATACAGCTCAAAAAAGGCCAAGTTTTGGGAAAAGCAACCAAATATAGAGAGGGTGAACAAAAACCAAACATCTCGTCTGTTACTACAGAAGAGACCAAACAAGAAATCAGTCCTTCTGACGTGCTGGCAACTTTCAATTTAGAACATGTGTCTGACGATCATCGCGAAGCATTGATCAAACTTTTGGAGAACAATTTGGATATTTTTGTGCAGAAAGACGAGGAGCTGACCGCAACAAATATCACAGAAATGAGAATCAACACGCAAGATCACCCCCCGTCATATCAGGCCCCGAGACGCCCCCCCCCCCCCCCCCCTTAGCATACCGTCACATTTTAGAGGAGCAGATACAGGACATGCTCAAGGCTAAAGTGATTAGGCGCAGCAATTCACCTTGGATGTCCCCGATACTTTTGGTTCCAAAGAAAGATGGCTCTATGAGACTTTGTGTAGACTTTCGAAAATTAAACGCTATCACCGTCCGTCCTGCTGCCAGCATTCCATCAGCAGAAGACATATTTTACGCGCTAGGCAAATCGAAGTTTCGAACCAGTTTGGATCTAAAACAAGGATTTTGGCAAATTCCTATCAGGGAAGAGGACAAAGAAAAGGCCGCTTTTGGGACAGACGCAGGGGTAATGGAATACAACTGTATGCCTTTTGGTCTAAGCGGTGCCCCAGGGGTTTTCCAAAATTGTATAAATGCCGTTTTGGGTGATATTCGACAGTTTGCCCTAGCGTTCGTAGACGACATTATCGTGTTCAGTGAAACATTTGACGACCATATCAAGCACCTCGGAGAAGTGCTGGATCGCTTACGCAAAGCAAACCTGAAACTCAAAATTTCGAAGTGTGAATTCATCAAAAAAGAGCTTAATTACCTTGGGCACATTATCTCTGACAAAGGAATCTCGGTCGACACAGAAAAAGTCTCAGTGATAGAAAATCTCACGCCTCCAGAAAATATCCGTGAAGTCCGCAGTTTTCTTGGTATGACCTCCTACTACAGGAAATACGTTCCAAATTTCAGCAAAGTTGCAAAGCCCCTTACAGCTCTCACCCGGAAAAATGCCCGTTTTCGATGGAATGATGAGGCACAAACCGCTTTCGAGTACCTCAAGCAGTCACTGCTGCAGGCACCCATTTTGGCATTTCCAGACATCTCCAAGCCGTTCAAACTATATACAGATGCCTCTCAATACGCGATGGGTGCAGTATTGATGCAAGAGCACGAAGGTCATGACCGGGTCATTCAATATGTCTCATCAATTCTCGGAACAAAAACAGAAGTGGCCAACTATCGAGCGCGAGGCGTTCGCGATTGTTTATAGTCTTGAGAAGCTAAGGCCGATTCTGATCGGCACTGACGTCACTGTTTATACAGACCACAAACCGCTGAAGCATCTGTTCACAAGTGAGATGAAAAATCCTCGTATTCAGAGATGGGCCATCATTTTGGGAGAATACGCTTGCAAAATAGAGTACATATCAGGCCCCAAAAATGTTGCTGCAGATATGCTATCTAGACTTCACAATACTCCGTTTGCTGGAAATTTACATGATAACGAGCATTTAGACTGGCAAGGTGAAATGACAGACATAAATGTAGTACAGAAACCGCAAATCAATGTTGTTGACAACGCTGCCACAATGTCTGACGAAGAACCAGTTGAAAAAGAAAACAAACCACTAGACTATCACAATTTTGATGAACAAGCTCTAAAACAGGCACAACAGGAAGATGAGGTCACTCAAGTCATCATTACCGAATTGCAGAAGGATACCCCCGATCCTCAAATAGTGTCAACATATTGTTTAGAAAATGGTCTTTTGCATCATCTAGAACGAGGTACCAAAACCAGACCCCATACCCGCATGCAACTCGTCGTTCCACCAATGTATAGAAAGATAGTATTAGAAGGAGCACATGACGCTTATTTAGGAGGCCATTTAGGCATTGAAAAAACAACAGACAAGATTTCCAAATCATATTATTGGTCAACCCTTCTAAAAGATGTGATGCAGTACGTTCAGTCGTGTGAGACATGCCAACGCAAAAAGTTAGCCAAAGAGAGACGACCAATGCAAGATATGCCAATGCCCTCAGCACCAATGGAAATTGTTGGCATTGATACATGTGGTCCATTTCCCGTTTCCGACGCAGGAAACAAGTATGTGTGTACAATTGTTGATCATTTTAGTGGATGGCCGGAAGCCTATGCCATTCCAGACAAATCTGCTAACACGATCGCTCAGCTTCTTCTGAATGAATTCATTCCCCGTCATGGCTGCCCGAGACTAGTTATTAGTGATCAAGGTACCGAATATTGCAATGCATTATTGAACGTTGTTCACAAGGAATTGGGGATTTCACGAATCCGCACGTCAAGTTATCACCCTCAGTCAAACGGGAAAACTGAACGCTTCCACCGTTGCATGAATGAGATGATTCAAAAACAAATTAGTGAAGATCAAACAAAATGGGAGGAAATCCTTCAGCCTTGTTTAGGAGCATATCGGATGAGTAAGAATGAGTCGACAAAGTATTCTCCATACTTTGTGATGTATGGCCGAGATCCCGTGTTGCCAGTTGATACCCTACTCCAGCCCCGTCACCGCTACACTGGAGAGGAGTATGTGCCCGCGATGTTCGAACACCTACACAACGCTTACACACAGGTAGCAAACAACATGCAACAGGCAAGGGAACACAACAAGTCGCTCATTTCAAACACCGCTATTCCATCCAACTTCAAACCAGGAGACCTGGTATTCTATTTCGATCCTTCTGTACAACCAGGAAACTCCACAAAACTGACACTTTACTGGAAAAACTACTTCCGTGTCGTATCCAAATTGGGAAAGGAAAACTATTGTATCAAAAACATGCACACGGGCAAAACAAAAATAGTTCATTCAGAAAATCTTCGCCACCGGGACTCAAACGACGTGTGGGACAGGTCCTACAATTCGATCCGCCAGCCTGTCCAGGTGAGTAGAATGCCGGAAGAACAGCCCACTCGTCAACAGCCGCTTCGCGCCGCCCGTCTGCCCTTCAGTGACCAAGCTTGGTACCAGGGATTCGAGCAGCCGGTTCCCGCGATGCAGCTGATGAACAACTCACCACCCGTCTACTGTCCCGAGCAACAGCCCGAAGCTAGTGTAGAGCAGAAAGAAGAGGAAATGGAAGCCCGTCCGCTACGACCTTCAGCAGCAACCGCCAGTCCCGCAGTTTTCTCGCCATATTCACCGGAGTATGATGAGCACGGCCAACTGACACCGCTGACACAGAGGCAGCCGAGGAATACGAGGTATTCGCTCAGGTCGCAGGGTCCAGTCAGTGACCCTGTTGACACAGCTCCTCTAGAAGGTAGGAATACACGGTATTCGCTCAGGTCGCAAGGTCCAGCTGGCCTTGCTGACACAAACGCTCCCTTTGACAGTCACAGGTACAACCCCAACAGACCCAGGTACGTACCAAAGCGACAACGTGACACATCACAAGAGCGGACGAACGACGATGACAAAAGACCAAGGGTCCAGTATGACATGGACTGTTTGTCTACAGGGACAACAGACCCAAATATTGCTCCAACCCGGCAATCATTTGCAAAGGCAGATTCGGCTGATCTTGACGTTTCGCCCGACTGGCACCCAAAGGTCTTGAGTGTTTTGTTGTTTTCTGCAGAGCTTCTGTTTACAAGCCTCGGCTAACGTGCGATTTCTATGTTGCAGGCGACGAAACATGGCGACGATGATCGCACTCCTTGGCTGGCTCGCCGTGGTGGCCATGGTCCTCCACGCCGAACGAACCCCGACTGACCCAGGGCATCTCTTCATCCCTGTAGGTAAAATCTATCCCAGCTACAGTTCCTGGGCAATCACCATATCCGTTAACATGGCCCCCTATCGCACGGAGACTCAACTATTGTCCCAATCCAGACAGGATGTCATAACCCTGGCAACTGAATTACGATCACGTAATTTCATTAACGTAACCAGTGAAACGACACCACAGACCCCCTTGCTGAAATTATACATTAACCAGTTAGACGCATCCCTAACCGCGCTCAACAGTGAAACTGAAGGCTTACTACGGACATTCCAAGACCTGCTGTATCCTCCCAAGGCTCAGGAACCAGGTATCCCAGATCCAAATCGACGCTCCATTTCTCGACGCAACAAACGCGTACTACCAGATCCTGATGTACCGGCACCATCCCGAGTCAAACGAGGTTTGATCAATGGTATTGGAAACGCTCTATCATATTTGTTCGGAACGGCTACAGAAAGCGAGATCAAACATCTAACGCGCAACGTAAAACATGTCAACGATAAGGATGTTGCAATAGCACATAGATTTAACGGTACTCTTAAAGTTCTAAATTCCACTCGAGTAGCCACTACTCAGAATCGCCGCGCCTTACGCTCCTTGTCTACGGCTGTGAATTCACTGAATACAGCCTACAGTAAACTCCTTGTGTCAGTCCGTCGCAACAATGATAACATCAAACTTTTCTCTCATGTGACCGAACTGACCGACAGCATCATCAGGCTAACGCAAGCCGTTCAATATTTGTATTCAGAACTCAGTTCAATCTCGCACAAATTCGCACTGGCCCAAGCTGGCATATTGCACAAGGGACTCATTCCCCGTCGCGAGTTTAGCCGTCTCCTCCGAAAGATTGTTAAGAACCTCCCTCCGAACTTTGCATTGCCATTCTCTACTGATCAAGTCAATGAGTACGTACGAGTGGTCAAAACTAAACTGATTGAAGGAATAGACACCTACCACGTCCTCTTCTACGTCCCTCTACTCCATACCCTACATGCCTTTGACGTGTATCGATTCTTCCCATATCAGGTACCTCTCCATGACCACAATGTCTCCCTCAGCTATTATCCAAACGAACCCTGTTATCTCCTAATGTCTGAAAACCGGCAGCATTACATCCAACCCGAGCAATCTGAAATCGAAACATGCATCTTGGCCCGACAACCGTTCTGTCCGCTACATGAACCGGCATATTCCACAGCTGGTTCAGCCTCGTGTGTAACAGCACTTTTCCGTCGGGATGCTGTGGCAACACACAAGTATTGTTCTCCACAAATCACTCCCGCCAACGATGCCCCCAAAGCCTACTATTTGACCCAAGGTCAATGGCTACTAGTCTCACGTCCTCCGTTTTCAATTACGATCTTCTGTGCATCTACTCAACAGAGTCATACTGTCTTTATCATTCGATCTGTGGACACAATAACGCTAGAACCAGAATGCTCCGCCTCCGGTGACTCCTTCTACCTGCCTCCCTATTACGCCAGCGAAACACACCTCGACCTTCCTACCTTTACGTCCGATGTCTTGTACGACAATACGTCCTTACCTATATGGCGTACGGAATGGTCCGCAAAGCTTAACAACCTAACAACGCATAACGTCACACTTTTGCCCAACCTGCACCTAGATGGTATGCAGGCTGACGCTTATTTCGATCATTTGGAAGCCCAACCCCTTGAACAAGTGACCATTGACAGCCCATCTGGTTTCTCCAAAACCATGCTGCTCATGATAGTCATTGGTGTGATGACCCTTTTCTGCCTGTATTTCATCCTGAAGCATTGCTGCTGCCCCAACTCCCGTGGTTATTCCCTAGAACGATTCCGCTCAGTCCGTCCACAGTTACCGCCCGACAGCCCAGAGGAGCCAGCCATGGAAATGCAGGAGTTGTCGTCAATGGTATCGCCGCCGCAGTACATTTCTGTCGCCCATGACGTTGGCCAGGTTTCCCAGTGCGCAGCCCACCCTGCGCAACAGTCTGCCACCTGGCAGCAGCCCGTCGGAGGGGACGCATCACCGCCACGAGGTGGTGCTCCACTCGCTACTCTGACATCTGTCGCGTCGACGCTACCTGGCGCCAGACCGACATCCCGCTTTTCTCCCCTGGTGTGAGGCACACCCGATCGGACTGGACTGATTCCTCAAGTGGACGAATCGGTGCCAAGTCGCCCCGCTGTGGCCGCGCTACCGAGCGCGTGCCCAGTGCTGACGAGTGAATGTGTATGTGTACCCTTGCAACGGCAAGGAGTGTTATGATTCAGTGGGTTTTGGGTTTGTTTATGTATGTTGGGTGCTGGGTAGCGAGAGTTGTATTAACTCTGTATAACCGTGCGTACGGCTCAGCCGTCTCTTTAGCATGGCGGTAGGAGTGGCACGTATCTGTGTGTGCGAGCTTGTATCCTCGAGCCGCGATGCGCCCCCTCGGTCCCATTTCTAGTCTTCCTTTGCCCTTCAGGCGCCGGAAGCGAGCATTTTTTTTTTCCCGGCTAAAAATGCTTTGTTCATTAGGAGGGGAGGTAATGTAGCAGCTGGCATTCTGTTTTACGTTCTAGCTCCGACTTATAGCATCTTTTTGAAAACACCTAATTCACTGGCTCTGACTACAGCCTCTGAAACTACCCTAAAGCAAAACCATCTAATTCACTATAGCACTGTTCCATTTTACCACGACCGCGCGCGTCTCGCGCAGCTGTCACTCGGCTGTCACTTCGGCGCCGCGTCGTCGCCGCCGCGCCGCCGCCCCACCACATGTTTAATTATCTAACCGCAGCTGCGCCCGGACCAGTAACCTCGATAGGATGAACGTCAGACTGTTGCCGTGCTGCGACACGGGTAGCGACACGCGCAGTAGTGCGGAGTCATCTTCACGTGACAAGGCAGCGCGCACATCACGTGTCCGAGAGTAGACCTTTGGACCAAGTATAAAAGCGGCTGGCTGAGTGTCAGTAGGGAGGTAAGCGGAGTCGGGCACCGACCCTCCAGCTAAGAACATCGCGCTGCTCTGCTTGCCCTCTTGCTCTGTTTGCTCTGGCACTACTTAGAAACCGGGTCAGTAACGCCGTCTGTTCTGCACTTGTAACAAGTGAGAATATCATCCCTGCCGCCGACCACTCTGTTTTACTACCAGACCAGAGGGAAGATTGGAGACGTCACTCACGTCACTCACTTCACACGCCGTCAGACCGGGCCGTTACACAGTGCCTGTTATGGATATCTGCCTGTTCGGAAATCGCCGAAATATAATATAAATGACTTTAAAATAAGATATATCGTGCCGATTCGAACAGTCTAAATATAGATAAATGAATTCCATCCTAAATTGTTTTTGTAATATCACGGGAAAACAATTTGTTTCGCGTTTGAACTTGGTCAATTGAACGCGTACGCGGCAGCCTCCCGGCTGATTGACACCCTCTATGACGTCATCCGGGCACCTGCGCAGAAGGATGCGCAGTGGGACGACGCTACCTGGTATCTATTGCCTTGGACACTACAATCATTATGATGGTCATCCTTTCATCGACATCGGACCTACGGACGCCTTCTAGCCAGCCTTCTCCAGCTCTCCACCGCTTCCGGGTGCGGGACCCTGTCCACGTGCTTGTGGCAGGGTCGTTAGACCCTTAGATAGGTAGCCCTTAGATATTTTTAAGTAGGTAACGTAATTTCCACAATTTGCAAGGTAGAGAACCCGCTTCATTCTTTAGATTAATTGCAGCTGGCAACACGTTCTGCCGTGTGTGCCACGTTAACGTAACTTAGGTTATTCATTAAACTTTCCCCTCCCTCCTCCGGTCATGGCGACCTCCCCGCCCCTCCGTCCCCTCATGGCAACTTCCCCGCCCCTCCGTCCCCTCATGGCGACCCCCCGCCCGGCCCCCTTCAGGAGTCTCTCCCCTCCCGTCCCGGCGCGCGGCCACCCCCCGGCTTCCTTCCGAAGCCACCCGACCCCCTTCAGGGGTCTGCCCCCCCGGACGGTCCTCCTGGACCCCCCGGCTCCCCTCGGGAGCCTCGCCTGGACCGACCCGGTGCTTGGCTCCCCCCCAACACCTCGCCACCCGACGGGCCTGCTCTCCTCCTCATTCAGAGGAAGGACGGAGTGACCATGAGGCACTCCAACCCGTTCGCGGTGCGCCGCCAACTGGTCGCCCTCTGCGGAGAGGTGGCCAGCGCGCGCTCCATCCGTTCCGGCGCTCTGCTGGTTCAGACCCTGTCTGGCCAGCAGACTGCCACCCTCCTAGCCATCCCGTCTTTCATGGACAAGGCTTGTGAGGTGACGGCCCCGGACCACATGAATTCCTGCCAGGGATTCATCCTGTGCCCCGAAGTCAGCAATCTGACTGAGACCGTGCTCCTCCAGGAGCTAGTGACTCAGGGGGTGACAGAAGTGGTCCGGATGCGGTCTAAGCGACCAGGCCCCAACCCCATGGTCCGGCTGCGTTTCCGGGGCTTACAGCTCCCGGAACGCATCTACTGTGGCTACATAGTAGTCACAGTCAAGGAGTGGACCCAAGGGCCACTGCAGTGCAGAGCCTGCTGGCGGTTTGGCCACCACCAGCGTCAGTGCCACGCCCGCCAGTCCATCTGCGGGAAGTGCGCCGAGACGCACGACACAGCCCAATGTGTCGGTGGCGACACCGCAGCCACTCGCTGCGTGTCGTGCGGGGCCGCCCACCCCGCATGGTCCCGTGACTGCCCTGCCCGAGCAATAGCCGCCGAGCAGACCCGGGCCCGCAAGGCGGTCCCCCCCACCCCACCTCCCATCCCAGCGCTGGCCCCCAGCGTCTGGCCCCCGCTGCCCCCATCCCACCGAACCCCACCCGCGCCCCCCCGTCGGACCTCAAGTGGGTCCACCCCACCGGTGCCACCGCCTGCCCCGTCACAGCGGCGGCAGTGCACACCCCCACCGACGGCAGAGATTGCCGAGTCCCTTCTGTCCCTTCTGGACTCTAGCATCGCCGAGTCCCTTCTGGACTCTGGCAGTGCCCCAGCGGCACCCACTCCCACCCCCGCCGAATCTCTGGCGGAGTCCCCGCTCGAGTCCTCTGAGTCCTCTGAGTCCTCTGAGTCCTCTGAGTCCTCTGACGCCTCTATGATCAGAGCCGTCACCCGCCAACTCCCAAACTCCCACCCTCCTCCTCTCTCTGAGGACAGTCAGTCCCTCACCCTCTCCCTGCCATCCCTCCCCTCCCCCCACCCTCCTTCCCAGCTCCCTCGTAGCCCCTCCCCCCCCCCCAGCCCCTCTGAAAGTAACCGCTACCGCCGCAATTTGAGACGGTTCAACAAGAAATAATAAATCACCTCCAACAAATACTTCATTCAGTTGTTTCTGACTAACCGTTAAATTGTGCTGCTGCTGACGTGGAAGTTGCGTGTTGGCTGCCGGTGTTTTGTTTCGGGGGCCCCCTGCTGGATCTCGGCCGCGCGGCGAATGGCCGGCGCTGTTCGTGACGTGGCTGATTTGGCGGGGGATTTCTGAGATGGGACGCCGATGGTAGATGAGCGGTTTTGCGTTGGCGGCGGCATGATTCCCTGTCAAATTGGTCGCTAAATCAGGTTGCTGCCGACGTGGGGTAGCGTGTTGGCTGCCGGTGTCTTGTTGCGGGGGCCCCCTGCTGGATTGGTGGCGCGGCGAATGGTTATGGCTTGGCTGTTCGTTGCGTGGCTGATTTGGCGGGGGATTTCTGCGATGGGGCGCCGATGGTTGATGTGCGGTTTTGCGTTGGCGGCGGCATGATTCCCTGCCAAACCAGTCAGAAATAACTTCCTGACTAACTGTTAAATCAAGTTACTGCTGACGCGGGAGTTGCGGGTTGGCTGCCGGTGTCTTGTTGCGGGGGCCCCCTGCTGGATCTCGGCCGCGCGGCGAATGGCTGGCGCTGTTCGTGACGTGGCTGATTTGGCGGGGGATTTCTGCGATGGGACGCCGATGGCTGATGTGCGATTTTGCGTTGGCGGCGGCATGATTCCCTGCCAAACCAGATCACACGCCGATGCTGCGCCGCGGTGCGGTGGCTGCTGCGCTGCGGTGCAGTGTCCGCTGCGCTGCGGTGCAGCATGTTAAATTATGTTAAAATCACGTTGCTGCCGACGTGGGGTTGCGTGTTGGCTGCCGGTGTCTTGTTACGGGGGCCCCCTGCTGGATCTCGGCCGCGCGGCGAAATTCGTTGCGTGGCTGATTTGGCGGGGGATTTCTGCGATGGGACGCCAATGGTAGATGTGCGGTCTTGCGTTGGCGGCGGCATGATTCCCTGCCAAATCAGTCGCGCAACGAAAGGTTCCATTGGAATTCGTTGTTCATTTCTTAACGTAATGCTCCTCCCAACCCTCCTCTCCCCTCTACTCCGCTCTTGCCAAAGCCGAGTAGTTGAACACCCGCCCCTGATAACATATGCCGATGCTGCGCTGCGGTGCGGTGGCCGCTGCGCTGCGGTGCGGTGCTCACTCCACTGCGCTGCGGTGTGGTGTCCGCTGCGCTGCGGTGCAGTATGTTAAATCATGTTGCTGCCGACGTAGGGTTGCGCGTTGGCTGCCGGTGTCTTGTTGCGGGGCCCCCCTGCTTGATCTCGGCCCCGCGGCGAGGGTTTCTGGCCGTGGCTCTTCGTGGCGTGGCTGATTTGGCGGGGGATTTCTGCGATGGGACGCCGATGGCTGATGTGCGATTTTGCGCTGGCGGCGGCATGATTCCCTGCCAAACCAGATCACACGCCGATGCTGCGCCGCGGTGCGGTGGCTGCTGCGCTGCGGTGCAGTGTCCACTGCGCTGCGGTGCAGTGTCCACTGCGCTGCGGTGCAGCATCCACCCTGTCAATCTTTTTTTACACTGTTAGGTGATAGTTATCTTGTATTGATAGGTCCCCTCTTAGATTATCTCTACCAAACACGTTTAGCTAAACAAATATAACAGGGGTTTTTTGCCTTGCGCATTTTTGGCCCACCGCGCAGGTTTTTCCCTTTGCTATAGACGCTGGGTTTTTTATTATTCAGGACTTTTCGCCCAGCTAAACACACCCCACAACCAGGTCTCGCCGAGGCGCCGGAGCTAGGGAGACTGGCAACAGTCTCCCGCTGTTGCAATGACGGCACCCCACGGCTCCATCAACTCTGACACTGTACAAGTATTCTGCTCTGTGTGTGTATGAAATATATTGTGTATGTATGTGTCTCGTGTTTTATTTTAACTTTGACTTTGAACGAAATACTTAACGTAAGATAGACTTTAGATTTACTGTGAACAATTCACTTAACGTAAAATAGCTACCCTATTCCCTTTCTTGCTCGGGTTCCCATAAACCGACTAACGTAACTCTTTGCCTGGCAAATTGCCAGAAGTACTTTCCCCAAACCCGGGATATGGCTATAGGCCGGTCCGGGTAAAAAAAAAAAAAAAAAATATGATGGTTTAGGCAAAGGCGCCACAACTGCTAGGTTATATGGTGTTGTATATTTATTTGCACAACCTTGATTCACCATTTCTAGATTAATCCGCCTTTGTTAGCTCATAACGGAAGTGGTATAACATGGTAGTGGTCGGCTATGCTGGATGATTGAGCAGCCCAAAAACTTGTTTTGAGAGGCTACACTGAGAGATCTTACAAATTGCCACCAATGACTAATGGTATTAATGGCTTGGCCGCCTGAGCAATAAGTACTGCTCCAAACATGGGCGGATCCAGGGGGTGGCGGGCAAAGGGGCCATGCCCACCCCAAACCGCCTGAAATCAGCGCAAAATTAACACATTTCCTGATATAGAAGAAAATCTAAGAAACTTTTACTAAGAAAAGTTTGTTTTAAATCAGCTATCAATGCATAAGCAAGCAAAATCTGATGAGTGTTCATAATTAGTATTTTTTACAGATGTCAAAATCAAAGTCTAATATCTTTTTGATTAGATCATTGTGGTTGTTTTAACTGCTACTATACTTAATTGCAATGCCTTGCCATAAAAATAGCTATCTCAACTCAAATATAATGTTAAGGTGGGATAGTCCCTTTAACCCGCGCACTGCAGGGGGGTTGATTTCCGCCCGCCCCCTCAGGTTTTTCAAAGATAGCGAAAAAAACGGCGGCGCGCAGCGCCGCCGGGTTTTGATACACCTGTTAGGACATCAATTGCGCACACTTTGAAGAAGAAAAAATATGCTCGGGTCGTCTCAGGTCAGGTCATCAGACCAGGTCAAGTGACCCCACCACCAAAATTGTTTGCAGTTGTGCCAAAGCCAGAGTTTTTCACCGATCAGGTTGAAACTTACAGGATGTCATGAGGCCATCAGTACTTACAATTCGTATCTCTCGGAATTTTGATATCGGTGACCTAAGGTCAGGTCAATTTCGTAACCTCTCCATAATAAGTAAATGGGGAAATATACAAATGCTTCCTATTTCAAGGATATGCATGGTACTAGCCCAATTACTTCTGGATCATGTTATTATAGGATATTCTTGATGATCCAAGTGTAATTTGTGTTCAGTGACCCATATTGGGTCATTTGAGGTCATGTGAGGTCACCATCACTTTTTTGTCAATAACTCTCGACATAATGAAGATAGAGAAGTAAAACATACATCAATGTGTTTGTCTCGTCGATATACGTCTTCCCATATGCAACATGCCCTACTTGGGTCACCACTTGACCTTGACCTTAGGTCAAATTGTTAAGTTGACTTAAAAAGATCACCATATATATCATTCAAAGCGCCTTGACAAGATAAACACAATGGCGTAAACAGTTTTCAGTTATCTGTATTAGGTAAAAAGTTAATAGCAAAAACGATTTAGCCAAAAAACGGAATTTTTTCTTCTTTTTGACCTCTGAGGCCTCAAATATTGACCTGAGATAAAAGCTGAATACCCCTTAGCGATTACAAATTTCACTGGCTGGCGTTTGCTTTTTCTGTTTGTTTCTAACTATCATCGTTTCTGAGATATATGGGAATTTCTGGAGCGATGTCCTAAAACAGGAAAAACTGGAAAATTTGACCTTTGATGACCTCTGGTGACCTCAATTTTGACCTGACTTAAAAAAAACACTGAAATACTTTCGATAGAACATGTATGAATCTATAAAATGCCCTTTTCCACTTCTCGCTACGTTGCGTAGTTTTCGAGATCTCAGGGGGGGGGGCGGAAATCAACCCCCCCCCCTGCAGTTCGTGTTCGGCGCAAAGCCCCTGCAGTGCGCGGGTTAAGTCCAGACTGTGATGTTTGTGTGTCTTCTCTATGTAGGAAATAGGCTTGATTGATCACTCAGATTGGTATGTGTTGTGATATAAATGTGTCATGTTTGATGCGTTACAAATTGTATGTTTTGTATCTGAGTTTTAGGTTGTTTTGTCTCATGAGATATCCTTGTCATGCTGTTCAACAAATGTTGTGACGCAAATTTTCTGTCTTAGTACTTTTTTGGTTATTTTGCCCCTTTTTCTAACAAATTCAAAAACCCGCCCATGCTTACCTGTTTACTTTCTGTTAACTCCCCAAAAACATTACCTGTTTCCACCCATTTTCTCTACATTCATGCTTCCAGAGAAAAGTTTAATTCCATGAAGGGCAGAATGTATTGTTGGTGTCTTCTAAAAAAAAACTAGCTCAGATGTGAGTAGTACTGCGAAATCTGACAACATCAGAAAAGTTCAGTACTGATCACATTGTTTCCCTTCTCAGGTATGGCATTGCCAGAAACAATCTCATCTCCAGTCGTCGCCATCTCCAGCAGGTCATTATTCCCCTCAGTAGGCGGCGGATCAGACTTGCACATCTCCCCTTCGGCTGCAACTGGGCGGGAACGGCGGTGGTTTCAGCGGTGAAGCTGGCGGCCATGCTCGTGCGCCGTGCCGCCGTGGCGTGGCTCGAGGAAGGCGCCGGAGCAGACGCTGTTGCGCGGCGCCACGCGGCTAGCGCTTGAGGCGCTGTATTGGCTGTGCGTGGACGCAGAGAACGTGGACCTGCTGGTGGTCCCGTCGCCCGGCTGGCAGCTGGGAAATGGCGACTGGCGAGGTTTTACGGGCAGAAGTGACGGTGGCTCCGGCGGAGGTGGTGGTTGTTTGGGACTTTGCTAGCGGCGGCGATTTTTGTGCTTTGTATCCCCAGTCTCCAAATCCCTTGTGAAGTGTTTGCTTGTTGGTTAGTAAATGCAGCAGTACATGTGAATATTGAGAGAAAACCATGATTAAATATCAGCAGGTCTGATGACCACGAGTTTAGAGACTAGCTTGTACAGCAATCAGAAGTTGCATGTTAATCGTGCCATGGCGATCCTCTTCATGCCATTTGTGCTCACCTTGGGTGATATTACACTTGCAAGCAAGCTGATGCTATGTGCAGCTAAGTCCTAATATGTGCCCATCGGAAATTCCATAGACCTGAGGTTAGTTGGTCCTCAAATGGGACATTGTACTTTATGAATGTACTGTAAATGCTGTGCTGCGTCTATTGTGTTCAGGGCCAGTCTTACGACCACACTGTCACATCCTTTGTCAGCGAAGTTGATGAGGTCAATGATTAGCGTTATGAAAGTCACTACATACCCGTTCATATTTCGACAATTGAGCAAATTAATGCCAGTCAATACAGTATGGTAAGAATCTCTTTTTCTTTCAGTGTTGGGCCAGGTGGGTTTGTGAATGGAGTGATGAAAGAGCGAGCGTGATAAGAGTGGTGGACAGCCAATGTTTCAGCTGATAGCTCCATCGGTAATGTTAAACCATGGCAAGATTATATCTTTGTAAAGCATAAAGTGTACCTTTGCAATGGAAGTTGTGGGGAAAACGCTCGCAGTGTCATGTAGGCAATCATTAGCGGTACTCAACCATGCGTCACTTAGTCCGCATGCTGATAGACTGGGCTAGTCTGACCGGGGGGGGGGGGGGCAAGGGGCCATGGCCCCTCAGGGATACCCTCGGTCGGCCTGAGGAGGCCCCCGGTCAGCCTGAGGCGCCTTCAGTCATGTCCGTGAAGTTAGTGAGCGTCTGATTCAGTGTTCAGCGTCGGGCATATATTTTTACGCCATTTGGTCCTAAGGTCAGATGGAACATGTTTCCAAAAATCAGGTCTATTTTGACCTTAGAGATCTCCTTCAAGGTCAAATTCAAGTTCAAATGACGTGGAACGCTGTAGCGCCCCAATTTACCATCCGATCGGGCCAAAAAATGATATCAAACGATTCAGCGTACCCAGTTCCAGGACGGCAACAAATTTCAGAGTTGATCTCCGTGACCTTCAAGGTCAAATGCAAGGTAAAATGACGGGAGCGTCAGCATGAGACTCCGTGTTCAGCGTCGTGCACATATTTTTTCGCATTTGGTCCTAAGGTCCGATCAAACCTCCTGTTTAAAAAAATCAGGTCCATTTTGACCTTACTAGTCTGCTTCAAGGTCAAATTCAACGTCAAACGACGGCGAACGCTGTAGCGCTGGAAGTTACCGTCCGATCAGGCAAACAATGGTCTCAAACGATTATGCATGCCCAGTTCTAAGATGTTAAGAATTTTCAAAGTTGTGCTCCGTGACCTTGAAGGTCAAATTCAAGGTCAAAGGACGTGGAACGCTGTAGCGCCCCAAGTTACCGTCCAATCGGGCCAAAATTGGTCTCAAACGATTCGGCGTGCCGAGTTCCAGGATGACAATAATTTTCAGAGTTGACCCCGTGACCTTCAAGGTCAAATGCAAGGTCAAGGGACGGGAGCGTCAGCATCAGATTCAGTTTTCAGCGTCAGGCATATATTTTTACGCCATTTGGTCCTAAGGTCAGATGGAACATGTTTCCAAAAATCAGGTCTGTTTTGACCTTACCGGTCTCATTCAAGGTCAAATTCAAGCTCAAAGGACGGGCAACGCTATAGCGCCCAAAGTTACAGTCCAACCGCGCCAAAAATGTTCCAAACGAATCCACGGGCACAGTTCCAGGATGGCAATCATTTTAAGAGTTGTGCTCCGTGACCTTAGAGGTCAAATTCAAGGTCAATGTACGTTGAACGCTGTAGCACCCAAGGTTGCTGTCCGATGAGGCGAAAAATGGTCGGAAACGATTCAGTGTGCCCAGTTCCAGGACGTCAATATTTCTAAGAATTTATCTCCGTGACCTTCAAGGTCAAATGCAAGGTCAAAGGACGGGAGCGTGAGCATCAGATTCAGTTTTCACCGTCGGGCATATATTTTTACTCCATTTGGTACTAAGGTCAGATCGAACATTCTGTTTCCAAAAATAATGTCTATTTTGACATTACAGGTCTCCTTCAAGGTCAAATTCAAACTCAAAGGACCTTGAACGCTGTAGCGCCCCTATTTACTGTCTGATCGGGCCAAAAATGATCTCAAACGATTCAGCGTGCCCAGTTCCAGGATGTTAAGAATTTGCAAAGTGGTGCTCCGTGACCTTCAAGGTCAACGGACGGGAGCGTCAACGTCAGACTCCGTGTTCAGCATCGGGCAAACATTTTTACGACATTTAGTCCTAAGGTCAGATCAAACCTCCTGTTTCCAAAAATCAGGTCTATTTTGACCTTAGAGATCTCCTTCAAGGTCAAATTCAAGCTAAAATGACGTGGAACGCTGTAGCGCCCCAATTTACCATCTGATCGGGCCAAAAATGATATCAAACGATTCAGCGTACCCAGTTCCAGGACGGCAACAAATTTCAGAGTTGATCTCCGTGACCTTCAAGGTCAAATGCAAGGTAAAATGACGGGAGCGTCAGCATGAGACTCCGTGTTCAGCGTCGTGCACATATTTTTTCGCATTTGGTCCTAAGGTCCGATCGAACCTCCTGTGTAATAAAAATCAGGTCCATTTTGACCTTACTAGTCTGCTTCAAGGTCAAATTCAACGTCAAACGACAGTGAACGCTGTAGCGCTGGAAGTTACCGTCCGATCGGGCAAACAATGGTCTCAAACGATTACGCATGCCCAGTTCCAAGATATTAAGAATTTTCAAAGTTGTGCTCCGTGACCTTGAAGGTCAAATTCAAGGTCAAAGGACGTGGAACGCTGTAGCGCCCCAAGTTACCGTCCAATCGGCCAAAAATGGTCTCACGATTCGGCGTGCCGAGTTCCAGGATGACAATAATTTTCAGAGTTGACCCCGTGACCTTCAAGGTCAAATGCAAGGTCAAGGGACGGGAGCGTCAGCATCAGATTCAGTTTTCAGCGTCGGGCATATATTTTTATTCCATTTGGTCCTAAGGTCAGATCGAACCGCCTTTTTCCAAAGAATTTATAAAAAGGTATATTTTAACCTTAGAGATCTCCTTCAAGGTCAAATTCAAGCTCAAATGACGTGAAATGTCATAGCGCCCCAATTTACCATCCGATCGGGCCAAAAATGATCTGAAATGATTCAGCGTGCCCAGTTCCAGGATGGCAAAAATTTGCAGAGTTGATCTCCGTGACCTTCAAGGTCAAATGCAAGGTCACAAGGACGGGAGCGTCGGCGTGAGACTCCGTGTTCAGCGTCGGATACATATTTTTTCGCTATTTGGTCCTAAGGTCAGATCGAACCTCCTGTTAAAAAATCAGTTCCATTTTGGCCTTACTAGTCTGCTTCAAGGTCAAATTCAACGTCACACGACGGCGAACGCTGTAGCGCCGGAAGTTACCGTCCGATCGGGCCAACAATGGTCTCAAACGATTAAGCATGCCCATTTCAAGATGTTTAGAATGTCAGAGTTGTGCTCCGTGAGTTTGAAGGTCAAATTAAAGGCCAAAGGACGGGAAAGCTGTAGCGCCCAAAGTTACCGTCCAATCGGGCCAAAAATGGTTCTCAAAACGATTCGGCGTGCCCAGTTCCAGGACGACAATAATTTTCAGAGTTTGTGCTTCGTGACCTTCAAGGTCAAATTCAAAGTAAAAGGACGGGGAACGCTGTAGCGCCCCAAGTTATTGTCGGATCGTGCCAAAAATGATGTCTCAAATGATTCAGCGGGCCTCTAGTTACAGGACGTATATAATTTTCCAGAGTTGTGCTACGGTAACTTAGGGCGTAAAAAACATTCCTCGTTCTATGATCTTGAATTTGATCCCTTGTAAGGAGACCTGAAAGGTCAAAATAAACCTGTTTGTTCAACAGGATGTTCGATTTGTCTTTATGACCAAATGGCGTAAACATCTGTGCCCAACCGCTGAAAACTGAAACTGACGCTGACGCTCACGTCCTTTGACCTTGAAGGGTCACGCGGACCTCATAACTCTCGAAAATTATTGGCATGCTGGACCTAAGGCACGGTGAATCGTTTCAGACCATTATTCCGCCGCGAATCGGACGGTAACTTTTGGCGCTACAGCGTTCTCCGTCGGTTTTGACCTTACATTTGACCTTCAAGGTCACGAAGCACAACTCTGAAAATAGTTGTCATCCTAATAAACTGACACGCTGAATCGTTTGAGACCATTTTGTGGCGCGATCGCACGGTTAGCTTTGATTGCTACAGCGCGATTTCCGTCCTTTTGACCCTGAATTTTACCTTGAAGGAGACCTGTAAGGTAAAATAGACTCATTTTTTTTAAACAAAGAGGTTCGATACCGACCTTAGGATCAAATAGCATAAAAATATATGCCCGACACGCTGAAAACTGAATTTGATATCAGCTGACGCTCCCGTCTTTTGACCTTGCATTTGACCTTGAAGGTCACGAAGAATAAATTCTTCTTTTTTTGACGTCCCTGGAACTGGGCACGCTGAATCGCTTGAGACATTTTGGCCGATCTGATGGTAAATTCTGGCGCTACAGGGTTCCCCGTCCTTTGAGCTTGAATTTGACCTTGAAGGAGACCTGTAAGATCAAACAGACCGGATTTTTGGAAACAGGAGTTCTATCTGACCTTAGAACCATATGGCGTAAAAATATGTGCCCGACGCTGAACACTGAATCTGATGCTGACACTCCCTGTCCCTTGACTTGCATTTAACCTTGAAGGTCACGGAGATCAACTCTGAAAATTATTGTCCATCCTAGAACTGGCACGACGAATCGTTGATGGACCATTTTTGGTCCGATCGGATGGTAAATAAGGGCGCTACAGCGTTCACGTCATTTGAGCTGAATGTAACCTTGAAGGAGATTTCTAAGGTCAAAATATACCCTGATTTTGGAAACAGGAGGTTCTATCTGACCTTAGGACCAAATAGGCGTAAAAATATGTGCCCGACGCTGAAAACTGAATCTGATGCTGACCTCCCGTCCCTTGACCTTGCATTTGACCTTTAAGGTCACGGGCATTAACTCTGAAAATTATTGCCGTCCTGGAGCTGGGGACGCTTATCGTTTCAGACCATTTATCGCCTCATCGGACGGTACTTTGGGCGCTACAGCGTTCAACGTACATTGACCTTGAATTTGACCTCTAAGGTCACGGAGCACAACTCTTAAAATTATTGTCATCCTGGAACTGTGCACGTGGATTCGTTTGGAACATTTGTGGCGCCGGTCGGACGGTAACCTTTGGGCGCTATAGCGTTCCCGTCCTTTGAGCTTGAATTTGATCTTGAATGAGACATGTAAGGTCAAAACAGACCTGATTTTTGGAAACATGTTCCATACTGACCTTAGGACCAAATGGCGTAAAAATATGAGACCGACGCTGAACACTGAATTAGACGCTCACTAACTTCACCGACATGACTGAAGCGCCTCAGGCTGACCGGGGCTCCTCAGGACCACCGAGGGCCTCCTCAGGCCGACCGAGGGTATCCCTGAGGGGCCATGGCCCCTTGCCCCCCCCCCCCGGTCAGACTAGCCCAGTCTATCAGCATGCGGACCTAAGTGACACATGGTTGAGTACCGCTAATGATTGCCTACATGACACTGCGAGCGTTTCCCCACAACTTCCATTGCAAAGGTACACTTTATGATTAGTACTCGAGCTTTGCTGAGGTTATCAGATTTCGCAGTACCACTCAAATCAGAGCTAGTTTTTTTTAGAAGACACTACAATACCTTATGTCCTTCATGGAATTGAACTTCTCTCTGGTAGCATGAATGTAGAGAAAATGGGTGGAAACAGGTAATGTTTGGGGAGAGTTAACAGCAAAGTAAACAGGAAAAAGCATGGGCGGATTGTGAATTTGTTAGAAAAGGGGCAAAATAAACAAAAAAGTACAAAGACAGTAAATTTTCGTCACAAAATATGTGAACAGCATGACAAGGATATCTGATGAGACAAAACAACTTCAAACTCAGATACAACACATACAATTTGTAACGCATCAAACATGACACATTTATTCACAACGCATGCCAATCTGAGTGATTAATCAAGACCATTGCCTACATAGAGAAGACACAAAACATCACAGTCTGGACTTAATGGGTACTCAAACTCAGATTATGCTGCCATTAAAAAGGTGCATTGTCCTTATGCAAACAAAAGTTGTGTAATTAAATAGCAAGAAAACATGTTAGTGAATACATGAGCACTGCCACAACATTTGG
>JAXIVJ010000077.1:298492-338492 GCA_036785665.1 Chirona hameri
TGCTGCACGCCGGTACCATGTCGCGGGACCGCTGGGCAGCAGCAGTCAGCAGATGGCAACATAGTCAGTGGGGGGTAGTATAAATCAGTGGACAGATGATAAGGATCAGTCGTCTACTATCTATTTGACGTCATGGCGAATGTCTAAATTGTCAAGTTCAATGGAGTGTGTCTATTATATCCGGTTTCTAAATGACAGTAACCCGGACCAGAGACGCCACCGAACACTTCTGAAGCTGGCCCATGTGACTGTAACAGCCTCTGATCCACGCCTACACGTATTTTCCTACGACCTAATGCCATGTTCGATCACGGACACTGTTGTTCTGGGGCCGAGAGAGCGGCCTTTGAACTGGGTGCACACCAGCATCGGTCGGAGACCTCGGCTGACTCACTTTCCCAGCGTGGAGCCGGAGAGGCGGCGACCTCTGTCGCGCCAGAGCTGAACCACGTAGGCCGAACCTCCGAATCTGCACCTCGGAACCGAACCTCCGAAGCTGGAGCGCTGGAGTCGAGAGCCGTCGGAGCCGAGCCGATCTGAGTGTCTGGAGCCGAGAGGCCGAGTCGGGAGCCGCAGCGCGACTCGGTGCAGTGTCGGGCTGCCCGGCTGACCGCCGCCGCCGCGATCTGACAGTGGAGCGGATACCAGCTCAGCGGAAGCCGCCAGATGAGCGCGGCCGCCCGCCGCGCTGCTGGAGCGGGAGCTGGACTGGTGTGGTGGACGGCGGCCGGTTCACTGCCTGACGTGTCTGGTGCGGTGGTGGGGCACACCGGCGGCGGAGGCGGTGACTGGTGGGGTGACACGGAGGCAGACGTGGCTGCCCGCCCGCCGGCCAAACGTGACAGCTCGGCTCGATTCGGACCGGGCCGTAAACAGTCATCGAGCTGTCCGTCACCCCCCCCCCCCGCCGCCGCCCTTTCGGTCGGTCGGCCGACCACACAGTCACACAGCCACACAGCGGTGTACAGAGGCACGGGAGGCACGTGACCGAGCCGCAGGTCACGGAGAGAGAGCACGGGAGGGACGCGACCGAGCCGCTGGTCACGGAGAGACACGTCGGTGCCGTGCCAGCAGTGGCGGCCGGCCAGCCGCTGTGCCTGGGGTACGCGGTGTGACCACTGCTGCCGGATGTGCCCGGGTGCCGCGGCCAGCCGCTGTGCCTGGGGTACGCGGTGTGACCACTGCTGCCGGATGATGTGCCCGGGTGCCGCTGGTGGCAGCAATATTACGATCTGCAGCAGCATGATATATACCATTTAAATGAAGTTATAAGTGTGATGTTAGTAAGAGGTAGAAGCGAACGGGCTAATCTAGTTTCCTTCACCATTTCCATTATATTTACTTGGCTGTACAATGTACATTTCTCTTGCGCTCTAGCCAGCTGTGTTTTGATCTCTTTTGACGTAACTGATTACAGTCCCGGACCCAGTGCTCTGGGCGCTGCCGACCTCAGTGAGTAAGCTGACGTTTTTCAGCAGAGAAGGCGGTCGCTGAGGGTGTTTTTCAGCAGAGAAGGCCGTCGCTGAGTGTGTTTTTCAGCAGAGAAGGCCGTCGCTGAGTGTGTTTTTCAGCAGAGAAGGCCGTCGCTGAGTGTTTTTCAGCAGAGAAGGCCGTCGCTGAGTGTGTTTTTCAGCAGAGAAGGCCGTCGCTGAGTGTGTTTTTCAGCAGAGAAGGCGGTCGCTGAGTGTGTTTTTCAGCAGAGAAGGCCGTCGCTGAGTGTGTTTTTCAGCAGAGAAGGCGGTCGCTGAGTGTGTTTTTCAGCAGAGAAGACGGTCGCTGAGTGTGTTTTTCAGCAGAGAAGGCGGTCGCGAGTGTGCTTTTCAGCAGAGAAGGCGGTCGCTGAGTGTGTTTTTCAGCATAGAAGGCGGTCGCTGAGGTGCGGCCGCCGCTGCTGCTGGTCGCCTGTGAACACTCTGTCAGGGCGGCTCTATCTCGGGATACGAGCCAACCTAAACTGCTTAGACTACATGTGGACGACGAAGTACTCCTTCAGTACACACAGAGTCGAGTGACTCACACAGAGTCGAGTGACTCACACAGAGTCGAGTGACTCACACAGAGTCGAGTGACTCACACAGAGTCGAGTGACTCACACAGAGTCCAGTGACTCACAGAGTCCAGTGACTCACACAGAGTCGAGTGACTCACACAGAGTCCAGTGACTCACACAGAGTCGAGTGACTCACACAGAGTCGAGTGACTCACACAGAGTCCAGTGACTCACACAGAGTCCAGTGACTCACACAGAGTCGAGTGACTCACACAGAGTCGAGTGACTCACACAGAGTCGAGTGACTCACACAGAGTCCAGTGACTCACACAGAGTCCAGTGACTCACACAGAGTCCAGTGACTCACACAGAGTCGAGTGACTCACACAGAGTCCAGTGACTCACACAGAGTCGAGTGACTCACACAGAGTCGAGTGACTCACACAGAGTCGAGTGACTCACACAGAGTTGAGTGACTCACACAGAGTCGAGTGACTCACACAAAGTCGAGTGACTCACACAGAGTCGAGTGACTCACACAGAGTCGAGTGACTCACACAGAGTCGAGTGACTCACACAGAGTCGAGTGACTCACACAGAGTCGAGTGACTCACACAGAGTCGAGTGACTCACACAGAGTCGAGTGACTCACACAGAGTCGAGTGACTCACACAGAGTCGAGTGACTCACACAGAGTCGAGTGACTCACACAGAGTCGAGTGACTCACACAGAGTCGAGTGACTCACACAGAGTCGAGTGACTCACACAAAGTCGAGTGACTCACACAGAGTCGAGTGACTCACACAGAGTCGAGTGACTCACACCACTTCGCACGTAGTCGAAACAGTGGTGGTTCCCGACTCAGGTGAGACTCCTGAGTCACTGTGCCTCCCTGCCGGCTGACTACCGAGTGAGGTGTTCGGCTGAGGTGGGTTTTCTCTCGAGTCTTTCCGGTGCGGTACTGATGGAGGATCGTGTGGCCGAGCGGCTAAACTGATGTCTGACTGATAGACATCTGAGGAGGATCTGAGAGACGCGGGAATCGGACAGAGCACGGAATACAGCCAGCGGACAGCGTCACCTGTGGCCGGTGTCTGATGACGTCACCTGTGGCCGGTGTCTGATGACGTCACCTGTGGCCGGTGTCTGATGACGCGGGAATCGGACAGAGCACGGAATACAGCCAGCGGACAGCGTCACCTGTGGCCGGTGTCTGATGACGTCACCTGTGGCCGGTGTCTGATGACGTCACCTGTGGCCGGTGTCTGATGACGCGGGAATCGGGCAGAGCACGGAATACAGCCAGCGGACAGCGTCACCTGTGGCCGGTGGCTGATGACGTCACCTGTGGCTGGTGTCTGATGACGCGGGAATCGGCCAGAGCACGGAATACAGCCAGCGGACAGCGTCACCTGTGGCCGGTGTCTGATGACGTCACCTGTGGCTGGTGTCTGATGACGTCACCTGTGGCTGGTGTTTGATGACGCGGGAATCGGCCAGAGCACGGAATACAGCCAGCGGACAGCGTCACCTGTGGCCGGTGTCTGATGACGTCACCTGTGGCTGGTGTCTGATGACGTCACCTGTGGCCGGTGTCTGATGACGCGGGAATCGGGCAGAGCACGGAATACAGCCAGCGGACAGCGTCACCTGTGGCCGGTGTCTGATAACGTCACCTGTGGCTGGTGTCTGATGACGTCACCTGTGGCTGGTGTCTGATGACGCGGGAATCGGCCAGAGCACGGAATACAGCCAGCGGACAGCGTCACCTGTGGCCGGTGTCTGATGACGTCACCTGTGGCCGGTGTCTGATGACGTCACCTGTGGCTGGTGTCTGATGACGTCACCTGTGGATGGTGTCTGATGACGCGGGAATCGGCCAGAGCACGGAATACAGCCAGCGGACAGCGTCACCTGTGGCCGGTGTCTGATGACGTCACATGTGGCCGATGACATCACCTGTGGCCGGTGTCTGATGACGTCACCTGTGGCCGGTGTCTGATGACGTCACCTGTGGCTGGTGTCTGATGACGCGGGAATCGGCCAGAGCACGGAATACAGCCAGCGGACAGCGTCACCTGTGCCCCCCCCCCCCCCCCACCGGCTCTCCTGCTCTCCTGCTCTCCCCGTGTGTGTCGGTGATCCTGCTCTTGGGCCGGGCAGCCGCGGGTGGTCGCCGGCTCTGATTTCCGCCACCTTTCGTCGCCCGGCCAGAGCGGCGGCAAATGTTAGTGCGAGCCCGGGCGGCGGCAGGCTGGCGGCCGGCCTACATGCCTGCCGCCCGCCCCCCCCCCCCCCCCCCCCTCCCCCTCTCGGCAGCTGATCGACGGGGGGTGAAGAAGGCCAGACATCGCCTGCTGGCATGGGGCAGACGGGGATAATGAAAGTCAACTGTGGTAAGAAGAGCCAGCTGCTGAGATAGAGATCGGGCTCGGGATCAGATGCGGGCTCCAGATGGTCAGATGTAAACCAGGCACTGTGAGAGAGCTGACTCGAGATCGGAAGTGACAGTGAAGAAGTGGACGCAATTCTGTTGGGGTGGGGCATTGGAGGATGGCCAGTTTCATGTTCGCTTCCCTTGCCTTCTGTGGTATGCGGTGCCGCTATGGATCGCTGCCATTTAAACACCTTCGGTCGGTAGGACACTGCATATTCACAGCGGCAACGTGTTCAACACGAAATACCTGCACTGACGTGATTTCTGCACCAATATTTCCCATCCTTCGTATGTACGTCCCCAGTACTCTAAGATCACGGCACATCGTGCCACCTCCGAGACAAGCCACTTAACTTAGCCGGTTTGGAATATATTTGTCCGATCTTTTCAAGCCTTGCGCCTCGTGTATTCACTTACTACTGTCGCCAGCTATGCGCGAAACCTTCCGATTCTGTCTGGTCTGAACAGGCGCCAGACCAGCCTGCCCCCGGCCTGGATAGTTTGTGCCCGGCTGGCTCCCGCTCCACAGCGACCAATGTTGTTTGACAGAGCCTCAGCCGGCCTGGATGAGTTAGTTGATGCTTCTGATGGATCGTGAAGGCCATTCCGACACCCAGCTTCCTCCAGGAGTGTACGTCATTGGCGGATAGCTATTTCCGCCGGCCGCGCTGGCGAGCCGTAGATGGTGCGACTAACGCTCAGGAACGAACCTGTAGCGGTGCCCCGTATCGTTCACAGAACCGTGCCACCTGTCTTTTCCTTCTGAAGGATGAAAGACGTACGCCCTCTATATCTCCCCCATCGATGACACTTCCGCTGTCTTCATCTGGGCGATCAAACGCACACCTGGCCTGCGGCCCAGCGCGGGCATCTGAGACGCCGGTGGCCGCTCAGCTCTGTTCCTCCCACCAGGGCGCGCCGGTGGACTCTCTGGTTTCCACCCGATCCCGCCGCGTCCCGGCCGGGGCGCCGGATGTCCGCGTGCGTCACGCTCGGCACGTGCGCCCGTGTCAGCTCTCCTGTTCTCGCTGCGGTCGCCGTCGCCAGCGGTGCTGACTGCTGATGGTTCAGAGCGGCTGGGTTGGCGCGGCGGTGGCGGCGGCCGCCGGCGGGTTAGGTGACCAGTGCTGCCGCCCAGCGGCGAATGGCGGAACTGAGTGGTGACGGCTGGACGGTGGAGTATGTGGCTATGTGGCAGCGCATCGTATGCGCTGTACCAGGCGCGGAGGACTGAAGCTGTCGATGGCTGCAATGAGCCCGCCGCGTTCGACGTCGGCTGGACGGACGTAAAGAATGGCAGAGTGAAACGTGGCCTTAGGCTTGCAGATACTCGAGTGGATAAATTGTGGCGCCAAACCTTGTCTCCATGTGTGTCGTGTTCGAAGGTGGATCTGGCGGCCTCCTGGAAATGTGTGGCATTCTGAGAAGTGTTAGCGGTCTGTAAGAACACATCAGTATTCCAGCTGCGTCGTCATGGGACATTGGAGGGACTGTACGAGCCCGCAGCTGTCCAAACACGAAACACATACGGGAGTTGTACAGGTCACTGCAAAAGTAATGGTAGGTACTACTGTAGATGGGTAAAACCTAGCATCGTTTCATAACAATAGATATCCCTGAAAAAAATAAGTGGTACATCTCCGTTCTACACATAGGCAGCTCTCTATCACTTTGCACTATTCTACGCCTTCAAATAAAATCACAATATTCGGAAAACCTGATTGTCTCCCCACCCATGGATCTCGACCCTGAGACCGCCTCTGATTGGAGAGCTGTAAGGCCACGCCGGCACAGCATCAGGCGAAGTAGCTCGCATTTAGCGGGTCGTCGAGTAGAGGCTATTCATTGTAGTAAGGGCGAAGTAGCCGCAGACTCCGCGTCAGTCAATAGTTGTCCGCCTTACAAACCGGCAGCGTAAAGGCGGCCGCACACTAGGCCATTCGGCGCGCGATATACTGCGACATTCCGCCTGGGAAAATCGCGTCGATACCGCTGAATATCGTCCTTGTTCCGGCGGATTCGGCGCTGTCTGCTCGCGAGATTCCGCCCCGCCGACTTACAGTATGTCGCAACCTGTGCCTACAGCCTGTCACAAGGTAAATTAATGATGGACATTTTTCGACGAAGATGTAAGTTTAGAACCACGAAACTTTTAGATAACAAATTTCACAGCGGCAAGAGCATGCTGTGCAAAATTTGTACCTCTGTCTTGCATATATTCGCCACTGTTGCCTGATCAATTTTGTTGTCCGCGGCTCCGCGGCGTTCAGTCGCGGAAAAAAGCTCGTTCGAATCAGCTTTTTTCCGCCGGTCCGCAGATGGCCGGCCGACGACATTCGTCCGCGATTTTTGACGTTTCGGCTGACGCGAACGCGGAAAGTCGCTAAAAATGCGCGGAAAGTCGTAGCGTTATCGCGACCTCCGCGCGCCGAATGGCCTAGTGAGCGGCCGCCTAAGGGTCTGAGGTCACCGATACGCAGAGCGCTGGCTCGGCGGGAGAAGCGGTTTGACTGGATTTCTGGGGCTTGAGTGATGATGGAGGTGCAAATTGTGGATATAGGTGCAAAGTTCTGATATCTCACACGTAGAGTGATGTAACGTAATTATACAACAAACGAAGATTTGTTTTTCAAGCAGTATGCATTTGTTTATACAAATAATTGAAAGAGACAGACAGGAAGAGAGAAGGAGAGAAAGAGAGAAAGAGAGAAAGAGAGAAAGAGAGGAAGAGAGGAAGAGAGGAAGAGAGAAGAGAGGAAGAGAGAAAGAGAGAAAGAGAGAAAGAGAGAAAGAGAGAAAGAGAGAAAGAGAGAAGAGAGAAAGAGAGAAGAGAGAAGAGAGACAGAGAGAAAGAGAGAAAGAGAAAGAGAAAGAGAGAAAGAGAGGAAAGAGAGAAAGAGAGGGAGAGAGGGAGAGAGGGGGAGAGGGGGAGAGGGGGAGAGGGGGAGAGGGGGAGAGGGGGAGAGGGGAGAGGGGGAGAGGGGGAGGGAGGGAGGAGGGAGGAGGGAGGGAGGGAGGGAGGGAGGGAGGGAGGGAGGGAGGGAGGGAGGGAGGGAGGGAGGGAGGGAGGGAGGGAGGGAGGGGGAGGGAGAGAGAGAGAGAGAGAGAGAGAGAGAGAGAGAGAGAGAGAGAGAGAGAGAGAGAGAGAGAGAGAGAGAGAGAGAGAGAGATAGAGAGAGAGAGAGAGAGAGAGAGAGAGAGAGAGCGAGAGCGAGAGCGAGAGCGAGAGCGAGAGCGAGAGCGAGAGCGAGAGCGAGAGCGAGAGCGAGAGCGAGAGCGAGAGCGAGAGCGAGAGCGAGAGCGAGAGCGAGAGCGAGAGCGAGAGCGAGAGCGAGAGCGAGAGCGAGAGCGAGAGCGAGAGCGAGAGCGAGAGCGAGAGCGAGAGCGAGAGCGAGAGCGAGAGCGAGAGCGAGAGCGAGAGCGAGAGCGAGAGCGAGAGCGAGAGCGAGAGCGAGAGCGAGAGCGAGAGCGAGAGCGAGAGCGAGAGCGAGAGCGAGAGCGAGAGCGAGAGCGAGAGCGAGAGCGAGAGGAGGAAGATTGTGAGGTAGCCAGAAAGCTTATCAATATTTACATTTTCCCACAACAATGGAGTTCTTATTTGAAATGACAGACGAGACCAAAATATATTGTAAATTGATCACATATTGCATTATATACAAATTCATGCCGACATATATTTCATGTTAAAGTTGACAAGCGTTCCACAATTTTAACGACCGGTACTCTCAAGTACTTGGTAACGAATTTCGGTTCCCACCTAAATCTTGTATTCCTTTTTGACAAAATGGTTTATAAAATACTTCCTGCACTCTGTCTATTATTATTATTCCCTAATATCCTTCACAATTAACACACATTTAATAAAATGGTATCCAAATTAGCAGTTAACTCAGGCACCCAACGACTGTCTAGTTAGTGGTTGCAACCTTCTTTTTTAAACAACTGTCATAGTGGCTCATTTATTTTAAACATTCTGAGTTTTGTATAGTCTCTAGCTGTATATAATACAAATCAATAAAATAACCACTTTTTCCAAAATAATCAACATAAAATAGTGCATAAAAATAAATCAAATGGTCAATATTCTCTTTAAGTAAGAGATAATATATTTAATTAATTATATAACACGGAGGGCTGAGACAGTATGGCAAAAATTACTGCCTCAGCTCTCTGTGCTGAAACGTACAGAATACATGAAATATAAATAATACATTTACTAATTAATAATAATTAATAATTAATTATATTAATTTCATTCAATAACTAACTTTTCCATGCATTCCATTCCATTTCATTCACCTAGCTGATTGTTCCACCCATAGAATGACACCCATGAATCATCAATGTCCCGTTTGTGAAAAGCAGTATTCAGGATATGTGGATCGACGATAAAAAATGTTCAGGATGGTGAGCTGAAGACGGTTCTACCATGATATCCAAATTTGAAATCGGATCATACCGGCCAGCTAGTTGGGCATACCCCACAACGAACATTTTCGATGGAAATATAATATTTCAAGTTTGAGCCTCTTCAAATTTGTTTATCATATCAGACTAAACTAAACCGTATATGAGGAAACAAAACATCTAACATCGAACAAGCATATTATAGTGGGGCTGGTAATGTTGAGAAAAAAAGACGATTTAAGGTTTGTGGAAATTGGCCTTTAACAGAGAAAGGTGAGTGCCCTCGGCAATTATCGCAAGGCATTATCGTCGTGTCTATGATTGTCGCTTATTGTTTCGGGTGAAACATTTGTTCGATGATTGAAATGACATTGATTTGGCTAGATAAACCCTTGTTATTGTGGTCGGTATTACCTCGTTGGTGGTTTTGCCATGCTGCAAGAACCTGGTGTGCAATCACTTTTTAAAATAGTGACAAAAGTAAACCGTTTTCGTGCACAATGTGCTACTCATGTTAATAGCTTTATGTTTTGGCGTGTCTCACAGAGTTTCATGAAATTGTGTACATTTATTATGAACATTAACATTTTCTGAAACACCCATAACTTGTGATACCTACACAGTGGCGGATCCAGGGGGGGGGGCGTAGGGGCTGAAGCCCCCTGCCTTAGAAAACGGCGCCATTTTTGTATAGGATTTGCCGGCGCCGAAGGCGCCGTAGCGTTTTCGGGAGGCCGCCAGGGCGCCCTTGCGTCTACCAACAGCATCGTAGCACTCTTGGAAGGCACCCTGGCACCCTCAGAAGACATCTTGCCGCCCTCACAACGCATTATGCCGCCCTCGGAAGGCACCATGCCGCCCCCGTCACCGAGGAAATATGCCGCCCTCAGGCCTGAAGCCCCCTGCCTTAGAAAATCCTGGATTCGCCCCTGTACCTACACACGTAAAGATATTCAAAACCGAATTAATTTGCAGTTTAAGCTGAAAGCCGAATTGATTGTCCATCCGCCATAGGTGCAAAGGTATTACAAAAACGGATCTAATAAACGTTTGAGGCGAGGCAAAAATACATTTTAAGAAATTGTAATTCCATTTTAAGGAGTCTTGGGTATACCCGCCGGTCGGGGCTACTCCAAAAATACAAAGCCTTACGGAAACGTCTAAAAATATACCTACGTTAATTTTATCAGAATGTGTCCTTTTAATGCTTATACAGATAAAATTGTATCACCTAGTACTGTGTTTATAGTCCAATATTAGAGTAGCCTCCACAGTTCTTTGAATGAAACATCTTCAAGCGCTTCGGTGCCCCCCCCGTTATTATTGCTATGAATTATTCTTTCGTATATGCCTCTTTACGAATCTATCCACTTCCTGCATTAATGATTAAGGAATTGCCCGTTCATCGTGACATTCTATTCAATCCATTTTTGTCAGTCAGCAAAACACGTTAAAATAACGCACACGATGACGATAATTGCGTTCACCTGAGATAGACATACGCTACAGGCCCGGCCTGCCCAGCCCGGTCCGGCCCGGCCCCGAACTCGCGGCTTCTCGGCTCTCTGCGAGTGTCATGCCCAGAGGGTATTGGCCCAGCTGACCCGGCCCGCACGGTTCAAACCACGTGACCATTGCCTGACGCTAGCTAGCCTTTACGCAGGAGCCCCATTCATTCAGCCGACCTCCACCAATCCCAGTCGCGCAGCTGCTTCGAGAGCGCTGATTGGTCGCGTGCGGTCATGGCTGGCTGGGGCATCATAGGCGTATGTAGGAATTCAGTTACGAACTTAGACGATAGATGGCTCTGAAGATTGTTCGCAAATTGCAGAAGATTGGAAGATTGGAGAATACAAAATTGCGATTCATATTTAGGTAGACAAAGCCAGCGACCAGCACATACAATTTCAAACGATTCAGCCAAAGGGTTTAGGAGATATAATCGATTTTCTGACTAGCCACTAGTACCTGCCATTACTTTTGCAGTGACCTGTACCAAGTTGAACAAAGTGCTCCAAGCTGTGTCGTTTTGCGCCATGTAGCCTCAGCACTTGAGGCGCCTTTCATCATCCAATCAAGCGGATAGTTTCCAGACTCCAGGACCATATTTTGTCGCGGATGTTTTAATATCCGACTGATAGCTGCCGGTGTTAAACTGCGCTCTTCAGTGCGTTGCCGTTGCCAAGTCGAGGGGTCAGTGGTGTCCTGGCATGTGACAGAGTCCCGCCGGAGGCAGCCTGAATAATGGTGCGTGACTCGCCGTCACCCCCTCCCCGTGCGCTCCCCCGGCGGTCAGCACACTTTGGCCGGCCCCACCGCCGCCCGGCGCCGGCCAGCCACCCGCCGGTGTAACCGAGCGGCGCGGCACGGCCTCGGGACGGGGTATTTCTGTAGCATCCGGCCGTGATACATGACCGATTGACCGCGGCGCCGCTCCGCTGACGCGTGGTGCGTTTAGTCCGGGTGGCGACCCGGGGTGTGATGGGGCCGTGATACATGACCGATTGACCGCGGCGCCGCTCCGCTGACGCGTGGTGCGTTTAGTCCGGGTGGCGACCCGGGCTGTGATGAGGCCGTGATACATGACCGATTGACCGCGGCGCCGCTCCGCTGACGCGTGGTGCGTTTAGTCCGGGTGGCGACCCGGGCTGTGATGAGGCCGTGATACATGACCGATTGACCGCGGCGCCGCTCCGCTGACGCGTGGTGCGTTTAGTCCGGGTGGCGACCCGGGCTGTGATGGGGCCGTGATACATGACCGATTGACCGCGGCGCCGCTCCGCTGACGCGTGGTGCGTTTAGTCCGGGTGGCGACCCGGGCTGTGATGAGGCCGTGATACATGACCGATTGACCGCGGCGCCGCTCCGCTGACGCGTGGTGCGTTTAGTCCGGGTGGCGACCCGGGCTGTGATGAGGCCGTGATACATGACCGATTGACCGCGGCGCCGCTCCGCTGACGCGTGGTGCGTTTAGTCCGGGTGGCGACCCGGGCTGTGATGAGGCCGTGATACATGACCGATTGACCGCGGCGCCGCTCCGCTGACGCGTGGTGCGTTTAGTCCGGGTGGCGACCCGGGCTGTGATGAGGCCGTGATACATGACCGATTGACCGCGGCGCCGCTCCGCTGACGCGTGGTGCGTTTAGTCCGGGTGGCGACCCGGGCTGTGATGAGGCCGTGATACATGACCGATTGACCGCGGCGCCGCTCCGCTGACGCGTGGTGCGTTTAGTCCGGGTGGCGACCCGGGCTGTGATGAGGCCGTGATACATGACCGATTGACCGCGGCGCCGCTCCGCTGACGCGTGGTGCGTTTAGTCCGGGTGGCGACCCGGGGTGTGATGGGGCCGTGATACATGACCGATTGACCGCGGCGCCGCTCCGCTGACGCGTGGTGCGTTTAGTCCGGGTGGCGACCCGGGGTGTGATGGGGCCGTGATACATGGCCGATTGACCGCGGCGCCGCTCCACTGACGCGTGGTGCGTTTAGTCCGGGTGGCGACCCGGGGTGTGATGGGGCCGTGATACATGACCGATTGACCGCGGCGCCGCTCCACTGACGCGTGGTGCGTTTAGTCCGGGTGGCGACCCGGGGTGTGATGGGGCCGTGATACATGGCCGATTGACCGCGGCGCCGCTCCATTGACGCGTGGTGCGTTTAGTCCGGGTGGCGACCCGGGCTGTGATGAGGCCGTGATACATGACCGATTGACCGCGGCGCCGCTTCGCTGACGCGTGGTGCGTTTAGTCCGGGTGGCGACCCGGGCTGTGATGAGGCTGGGCGCAGTTAGGACGGCGGTACGTCAGCCTGTCGTTTGTCACGTTCAGAGATAGTTCTGGCGGCTGCCGGGGGGTCGGACCTATCAGGCGTGTCATTCGTGTTCGACGCGCCCTTGTGACGGTCGCAGAGGGCGTGCGGACATGATCTGTTTCAGACGTCGATCTGTCGGAGAAGCGGCATGGATGGACTCGCCGCTCACTCAGGTCTTATGTTAGATCGCTGCGGGCGGCCGTTTGGATGCGTAACGGTGTTGTGGTAACGTCCCCTGCCATTTGTAGTGCCATCAGTTCAGTTCAATGAACTGAGTTCTCATCAGCTCAACAGGGCATGTGTGGGCAGGGGCTGTGAACCGGCAGGGGCTGTGAACCGGGGCGGTTCTGAGCTGATGGCAGGGGCTGTGAACAGGGCAGGGGCTGTGAATTCGGCAGGAATATACCTTGCCTGTACGGCCGCATTGTAGAGCTCTGTTTCTCTTGTTTTATGTCTGTCTCTCTATCTCTTTCGCACACATCACTTAGGATGACAAAATCTGCTTTTGACCTTTCCGCACTCAGCGATCCAGCGTCCCCGCTCCAGTTGCGGTCGTCCGGCCTTTACAGAGCGGCGCGCCCCGCCTGTTTCCGTCGTCCGGCCTTTACTGAGCGGCGCGCCCCGCCTGTTTCCGTCGTCCGGCCTTTACTGAGCGGCGCGCCCCGCCTGTTTCCGTCGTCCGGCCTTTACTGAGCGCCCGCCCCGCCTGTTTCGGTCCCCGCCTGTTTCGGTCGGTCGGCCGGCCTTTACTGAGCGCCCCGCCCCGCCTGGTGTGGCTGTTATCTCCCTGTCCCGTCACGAGGTGACGCTGACGCCGCGCGAACGGCCGCTGTTGTTCTGGCGGCGGGGGCGGCGGGCGCCGGCTCCTGGGCGGCCGGGGCGGGGGCGGTCCTGGTCTGTTTATATCGTCGGCTGGCGATGAGTCGGCGGCCGACAGTCATCGCGCCTCCTCGGTTCGCCGGAGACCGGCCACAGCTCTCCGCAGAAGTGGAGGTGTCCGCCGGGGCCACGATGGGCTGCGCAGGAGAGGAGGTGTTCTGGAAGGTCGGTGGAGCGAGCGATGTGCGTGTGCTGTGTGCTGTGTGCTGTGGGAATGGTGATGCTGTCCTGTGTCTGTGGAAAGTGAGAGATCGCCGTGTAACATCGGTCGCGTCTAGGTTATTTGGGTTAACCTGGTGAAGTCATTTGCTGAGGTTATGACAATGTCCACCCGTTTAGACTACTGCTTGAGGTGAGGAGAGTCTCCTAGACCACTCTCTGTGGTTACTGCCGTTTGATCGCCGCTGTTGATCGCCGCGGTTGATCGCCGCTGGGTGAGACGGTCAGCGGTCGGCAGTGTCGACCTCCGGTTGGCGCCACGACCAGCTGGTCTTCCCGCCGCCGACGTCACCTTCGGAATTAACTGCGCCAGCCGCGCCAACTGACGCTGCCAAAGGACAGTCCCACCCGTGCCAAGAGCGTAGAGGACCCGCTCCTGAGAGTGGACGCGCCCCATGATGTCTCGGACATCTCTGGTCTGCTGCCGTCACCCATCATCTGTGCTCAGTCGACGGCTGACCTGAGGTCACTGTCGGGGTCACCCCCCCCCCCCGGTCTGACGCCTTGACCCGGGTCAGCCGCGCAGCGCACAGCCCGGGGCTGGAGCGGCTCCAAGCGAAACACGCTCCCCGCGCGCGCGCCGCCACCGAAATAGCGCGCTGTCAGCGACGGCGACGGTCGCGTCCCGCTCGCACTGGCGGCGACGGTCGGCGCCGCGCGCCACGCTGACCCCGGGTCATCGGATGTCCGACGTACGCGCGCCAGCGGCAGTCGGCCGAGGTGCTGTGCTGGCGCAGGTCGGCGGGGGCCGGTCGTGCTGTGTGTGCTGTGCGCTGAGTGGTGGTGATGTGTGGTGGAGGTGTGAGGAGGAGTTGAGAGGTGTGGAGGGGTACGTGCTGTTTGAGGTGTGGTGGTAGACCAAGTGGAAGCAGATGGAGAGAGGTGGTGTTTGATGTCGACTGTCGTGTTACGCGGTCACTTTGTTGTCGTGAACACTGCTGTCACATTAGTGTGTTGTTGACAAATGAGCACATTGTCACCGAGTTGTAGGTGGCTGTGTTCGTTATGCGTGCCGGTGATATCGCCGTATCTTACGTGACGGTGACGTACTTTCTCTTCACAGAAAAATGTTGGCCCTGCACCGGGGAGACGTGACGCCAAATCTAAGTCCAAGTCGCCGGCCCGCAGTCAGCGCGTGAAGAGCCCTCCACGGGGCGGCACCCGTCCGGTCGCCATGCCTCCGGGCGGTCTCACGCTGCCGGCTGCCGGCCAGGGTGGCGACTCGACCTCCTCACAGCGCGGCCTGTTCTCCCTGCTGCGCCTGTTCCGGCGGCGGCGCTCCCTGTCGGCCGAGCGGCGCCGCACGCTGACCGGCTCCCCGCCGCCGACCCGGCCGGCCCGCGCCTCCAGCGAGGACCGCACACTCGTCTACCGGCCTCGGAAGAGAGCTGCGCCGCCGCCGCCGCCGGCCGCGCAGCAGCAGCCCGGCCGGCCGGCGCGCACCGGCACGGCGCAGCGACGCGGCGGGGGGACAGACCGATCCCGACCTGTGGCCTCAGACCAGGTTCGGCATGTCCGGGGGAAGCGCCGCGCGCCGCCGCCGCCGGCCGCCGGCCAGTTCTGCAGTCTGCAGCCGCCAGGACGCGTCGAGCCGCCGGCGCCGGCCGCACGCAGTCTGGACCGCACCACGAGTCGGCAGACGGACACGCTGGTGCTAGAGGGCGGGGTGCTGCGGCCACGGCCGCGGCCCGCCGAGGCGGTGCCCGCCACGTCCTCAGCACGGGATACCGTGCAGCAGCCGGCCCGGGCCACGGAGCGGGCGCCGGAGCCGACGCCGCGTACCGGCACGCTATCGCGCCTCTCCGTGGCCGCCGGACCCCGGCTCTGGTACAAACGGAAGAAGCCGGAGGAGACGAAGCCGGTGGAGGGCCGCGAGCGGCGCGGCCGGCGGGACCGGCGCAGTCGCAGTGAGCGCGCCGCGGAGCCGGACGGCGAGCTGGACTGGCTGGCGGACATGGTGTACGCCCGCCGCAGCGCCGCGCCGCCCGAGGGAACCGTAGAGCGGCGACTGCAGGTACTGCGGCACCTGGCCGACCAGGAGGAGCGCAGCGAACCGTCCCCGACGCCGGCTCCAGCGCCGGCCCCGGCCCCGGCCCCGGCCCCGGCCCCGGCCCCGGCCCCGGCCCCGGCCCCGGCCCCGGCCCCGGCCCCGGCCCTGGGCCCGGCCCCCGCGCGGGCCGAGCCGCCACCCCAGCCAGCTGGGCCGCTTCCGAAGCCAGCTGAGCCGCAGAAGAAGGAACCTGAGCCGCCACATCGGCAGCAGCCGCCACTGCCGGCCAAGAACCGCAGTCCGCTGCGCAGTCTATTCGGGCGAGACCGCTCTCCGAAGCAGTCTGCGGCGGCGCGCGCCGACCCGGCCGCCGCCAGGCCGCGATTCTCGATGCTGGCGAGCATCAGCGCGTTGGACCGCGAGGCAGCGCAGCTGATCGAGGGTCGCGGCGACCAGGCGGCCACCCTGCCATCCCACTCTCACCTGGGCGGCGCGCCCGGCGCAAAAGGTGCGGAGGCAGCGCCGACGGGGGCCGGCCGGCCACACGCCGAGGTGGAACGAGAGAAGCGGGAGACGTGTCAGACGATCGCTATGCTGGTGCGGGAGAAGTTTGAGGAGAGGGGTGAGGAGGCGGCGGCGGCGGCTGGGGATGTGAAGTGTGCGGCGGTGGCCGGTGACGGAGGCTCACGGGAGGGGACTGCAGGTGCACGAAGGAGAGACGCTGGAGGTTCCACGTCTGGTTCGCCGGTGGAAGAGAGGCAGGCCGCGAAGGCAGACGGGAAGGAGCGGATTGCTTGTGGTGGATCCAGTGGAGCCACCAGTTATAACAGTAAGCTTAAGAAGACAGAAGAAACGAGGGCTGATGACCAGACAGTGCAAAGTGGTGCCAGCAATGCAGGGATGCGGCTTGAGTCAACATCGGCAGCTCAGAAAGACAGTAGTCGCATGCAACCCGAGACAAAAGCGAGTGCCACGTCCAATGTGGCGCGAAGTAAACTAGTGCGTCAAGAAAGTTACCCCGCCGATAGAAACCCGTTCGATGAGGAACCCAAACCGGGTGGTAATCCGTTCGAAGAGGACGATGACCCCGCGCCCCGATCGAAGCGGCACGGGGTTTACGACAACGTCGTTTTGGCGCCTGCACCGTCGACCAATCCTTTCGACGAGGATAAGTACCCGGACACTATGAACCCGTTCTCTGACGAGACGATCGCGGAGCCGGAGCGGCCGGCGGCCGAGTTCGCGCCCTCAGCGCCGCGACACGAGGACAGCGCCGAGCGGAGTGTCGCGCCGAGCCAGCCGCCGCCGCCGCCGCCGCCGCCGCCGGTGAACGGACATCCAGAGGTATCCGAATGTGACCCGCGTGGCCGCAGAGACTCCAGCTCCTCGGGTGACCGTCGGTCGGTGGACCCCAAGCCCCCGGAGCCGGCGCCGCGGCTGAGTGTGCGGCAGGGCGGCCCGGCTGCCCAGGAGTCAGTGGCGGCCGGCCGTCCAGCAGCGGTGGCGGGGTCGGGAACGGCGGTGGCGGCACAGCGCGGTGGAGACATTCCGACACTGGTGCGCGACCTCAACCAGTTCTTGGACACCACCATGCAGACCCTGAGCTCGCCGGGCGCTCAGCGGCGGCAGGCGGCGCGCGCCCGTGCCGAGGCCGCTGCCGCCGCCGCCCCCGCCTCGCCGGCGGCCGGCTGGGCGTGCAGCCGGTGCACGCTCGCCAACCGGGCCGTGCTGTCGGCGTGTCAGGCGTGCGGCGCGCGGCGACCGGGCGCGCCCGACTGGAACGCCGAGCTGCAGCGCTACTTCGGTGGGCCGCCGCAGCCGACGCCGCGCAAGGAGAGTCTGGGTGTGGTGCAGGGTGGCGTGGCGCACCGGCTCAGCACGTTCTCCGGGCACACGACGCTCGGCACGCGGTCACTGAGCCGGGACAGCGCCGCGCCGCTCCGTCCGCTGCCCACTCGGGGAGACCATCGCAGTCTGGAGCTGGGTGATGACGCGCTGCAGGCCTGGAGCGGCAGGGCGGAGACGAGGGCAGAGGACGGCAGACGTGGAGCGGCGGAGGAGCAGGCGGGCGGGGTCACTGCTGCTGTCAGAGCGACAGGTCCGAGCGGCGACACGAACGATCGGGAGAACTCCGAGCAGCGGAGAGCGGAGCCCAGAGAGTCGCTTACCGCCGCCGATCGTCGCAGCTTCTTCAGCGAGTCGCGCAGCTCGTCAGCGAGCCATCGAGACGGCGCCGCGGAGCGAACTGAACCGCGGCCTCCCGCCGAGTCAGCCGTCAAGAAGCGGCCGAACCTGCCGTCCACGTTCGTGGCTCAGCTGCTGCAGCGGGAGGCGGCTCAGACGACCCCGTCTGCTCCGGCCGAGACGGCGGAGACGGCCGAGACGGCCGCGTCGGCCGCGCGCCAGCCATCGCGCGACGAACCAGACATGGACGAAGTGCGCCGCGCCCGGCTGGCGTTCTTCGCCCAGCGGCAGGCGTCTCGCGGCTCGCAGGAGCAGCCGGCGGCGGGGTCAACGGCCGCGGGAGAGGGCAGCCACCGCTCCAGCTCCGAGTCCCTCTCACCGGACCCCACAGATGCAGACGACGCTGATGACGAGTCCGAGTCCGACTCCGTGTCGACGGCGCCGGATCCGGTCCGGCCCGCGGAGCTCGCTAGGTCGTGCGACGCGGCCTCAGCGGCGACACGGTCCGCCCCGTCGATGGGCACGGTCGGCCGGTCCTACAGCGCGGCGGACGCGCCGCTGCCGGCCATCAAGGAGGCTTCGCCATCTGACTATCTGGAGGAGACGCGCGGCTCGTCGCCTCCACCGGCCGTGCACGAGTACGAGGACGTGGAGGTAGCGCCGCGGCCCTGGAAGCTCTCGCCGGCGGAGAAGGCGCGCCGCCGGCCGGCCGGCAAGCCGCAGTGGCGCGGTGACTCGCTACTGGTGCCCGACGGCTGCGGCGGCCGCGTGCGCTGCGTGGTGGAGCGCGACGCTGCCGCGCCCCAGTTCGTCATCAGGGACGGAGTGCTGTACAGTCAGCTGCCGACGCCGGCGTCAGTGGAGAGCCGCGCGCTGCCGCCGCGAGACGCTGCTGCTCCTCCGCCCGCACCCGCACCCGCACCTGCGCCATCACCGACACCCACACGAGCACCCCCCGCACCTGTCGGGCAGGGACAGCAGGCGGAGAAGGCGGCAGCAGCGGAAGTCGAGGAAGAGGCGATGAAGCCAGACGGCGCCACCTGTAACGGCGTCGCGCCGCGTCCGGCCGCTGCTCAGGCAGATGGCGGCACCAGCAGCAGCGGCGGCGGCGGCGGGACGCGTCCAGGCCAGCTGGAGGCAGACCAAGGTTAGTGAGAGGGCGCTTTTAGAGCGAGTATATTTATCTGGGCGCGGTGCCGGCGGCGGCCGGTGGTGGAGGCGCCCGCGACAGGCTGGTGCACGCAGACGGCAGCTCCCGGGCGGCGGCCGCCCTGCAGCGTGACGTGTGATATATGAGAGAGCTGCTGACGCGGCCAAGGTGGCAGGGTTTCCAGGCGGTGACGCGGCGCGGCCAGCGGGGCTGTGGGTTGTGGTGACTGGCTGTGCGGTGGTGGTGGTGGCGGTGTGGTGCCGTGAACCGGTCGGAGAGCGGCTGTAGTCATGAGGAGCTCTCGTGTCCTGCACGTCATGGACGACATCGGCCGAGGTTTGTGGTCGCAGGAGCTGGAGCCTGGATCAGTGTGGTGGGACCCGACGCCAGAGATACGTAGGACGTCGGATGTCGCTTTCCAGTCTTTTTGTATCTGATGTTTTTGGACGTGCTCGCCCGCTTTGTATGGCTTGTTTTGTCTCTTGGCGGAACGCTATGTTTTGCTTTCGGTGCGCTGCTTCACGCGGACTCTAGTCAATTGTGATGTTTAGATCGTTAAACTGCTCTCCTGACGTGTTGTGCTCTGCTGAGGCTGTGTCATTCGTTGGCATGCCATTCTCCGTCCACCCCTACCTACGTCGTTTGTATGCAGCAACACTTTGTCAGCAACAGCGGCAATATTTGTTATTGTTGCTGTCGCTCGTTGTGTAGATCACGTCGTTAACTATTTAACTTTTCCGCCTATCTTTGCGTCTTTCGCCCTCCCTTCGCCCAATGGACGTAACTTTGGTCTGCAATTGCTCTATGTCTGTCGCATGTGCCTTACGCCGCCCTGTAACTGCCTTAGTGTCTTGTTCTGTCCTGTTTGTCCTCCCTGGAATGCTCCTGCCAATACAGGTCTGTCCGGGAGGTTCGCGTTTTAGCTGTCGAAACCCCACCGACTTGGCATGCCACGGGGCTGAGTGTTTGGCGGGACACGTCAGCGTGGGGCGAGACGGATACAGGGCACTGGGCCAGCCGCCGCCGCCGCCGCCGCCACCGCTGCCGTGCCGTGCCTTTGTGCCGTGTTTACCTCCCGCTCAGTTGGCCTCCTGAGGAGACCTCCTGCTGAGCTGGCTGTGGGATGTTATACTGAGACTGACGCCTGCTGCCCCGCCCTGCCGCAGGCTGCTGACACCTGATGTACTGACTTTCCGCCCGCTCCGCCTGACCTGACCTGATCTGACCTGATCTGATCATCTGACCTGACCATAGGCTGTTGGGACCTGATGTACTGACTCTCCGCCCGCCCCGCCTGACCTGACCTGACCTGACCTGATCTGACCTGACCTGACCACAAGCTGTTGGGACCTGATGTACTGACTCTCCGCCCGCCCCGCCTGACCTGACCTGACCTGATCTGATCTGATCTGACCTAATCTGACCACAAGCTGCTGGGACCTGATGTACTGACTCTCCGCCCGCCCCGCCTGACCTGACCTGACCTGATCTGATCTGATCTGACCTAATCTGACCACAAGCTGCTGGGACCTGATGTACTGACTCTCCGCCCGCCCAGCCTGACCTGACGTGACCTGACCTGCCGCAGGCTGCTGGCACCTGATGTACTGACTCTCCGCCCGCCCCGCCTGACTTGACCTGACCTGACCTGATCTGACCTGACCTGACCTGACCACAAGCTGCTGGGACCTGATGTACTGACTCTCCGCCCGCCCCGCCTGACCTGACCTGACCTGATCTGATCATCTGACCTGACCTGACCACAGGCTGTTGGGACCTGATGTACTGACTCTCCGCCCGCCCCGCCTGACCTGACCTGACCTGACCTGATCTGACCTGACCTGACCACAAGCTGCTGGGACCTGATGTACTGACTCTCCGCCCGCCCAGCCTGACCTGACGTGACCTGACCTGCCGCAGGCTGCTGGCACCTGATGTACTGACTCTCCGCCCACCCCGCCTGAACTGACCTGATCTGACCTGACCTGACCTGACCTGACCTGACCTGATCTGATCTGATCTGACCTAATCTGACCACAGGCTGCTGGCACCTGATGTACTGACTCTCCGCCCGCCCCGCCTGACCTGACCTGACCTGACCTGACCTGATCTGACCTGACCTGACCACAAGCTGCTGGGACCTGATGTACTGACTCTCTGCCCGCCCAGCCTGACCTGACGTGACCCGCCCTGCCGCAGGCTGCTGACACCTGATGTACTGACTCTCCGCCCGCCCCGCCTGACCTGACCTGACCTGACCTGACCTGACCACAAGCTGCTGGGACCTGATGTACTGACTCTCTGCCCGCCCAGCCTGACCTGACGTGACCCGCCCTGCCGCAGGCTGCTGACACCTGATGTACTGACTCTCCGCCCGCCCCGCCTGACCTGACCTGACCTGACCTGACCTGACCACAAGCTGCTGGGACCTGATGTACTGACTCTCTGCCCGCCCAGCCTGACCTGACGTGACCCGCCCTGCCGCAGGCTGCTGGCACCTGATGTACTGACTCTCCGCCCGCCCCGCCTGACCTGACCTGACCTGACCTGATCTGACCTGACCACAAGCTGCTGGGACCTGATGTACTGACTCTCCGCCCGCCCATCCTGACCTGACCTGACCTGATCTGATCATCTGACCTGACCTGACCTGACCACAGGCTGTTGGGACCTGATGTACTGACTCTCCGCCCGCCCCGCCTGACCTGACCTGACCTGACCTGACCTGATCTGACCTGATCTGACCTGACCTGACCACAAGCTGCTGGGACCTGATGTACTGACTCTCCGCCCGCCCCGCCTGACCTGACCTGACCTGACCTGATCTGATCATCTGACCTGACCTGATGTACTGACTCTCCGCCCGCCCCGCCTGACCTGACCTGACCTGATCTGACCTGATCTGACCTGACTTGACCACAAGCTGTTGGGAACTGATGTACTGACTCTCCGCCCGCCCAGCCTGACCTGACGTGACCTGACCTGCCGCAGGCTGCTGGCACCTAATGTAATGACTCTCCGCCCGCCTCGCCTGACTTGACCTGACCTGACCTGATCTGACCTAACCTGACCACAAGCTTCTGGGACCTGATGTACTGAATCTCCGCCCGCCCAGCCTGACCTGACGTGACCTGACCTGCCGCAGGCTGCTGGCACCTGAAGTACTGACTCTCCGCCCGTCCCGCCTGACCTGATCTGACCTAACCTGACCTGACCTGACCTGACCTGACCTGACCTGATCTGATCTGGTCTGACCTAATCTGACCACAGGCTGCTGGCACCTGATGTACTGACTCTCCGCCCGCCCCGCCTGACCTGACCTGACCTGACCTGATCTGATCTGATCTGATCTGATCTGATCTGATCTGATCTGACATAATCTGACCACAAGCTGCTGGGACCTGATGTGCTGACTCTCCGCCCCGCCCCGTCTGACCTGATCTGACCTGACCTGATCTGATCTGATCTGACCTAATCTGACCACAAGCTGCTGGGACCTGATGTACTGACTCTCCGCCCGCCCCGCCTGACCTGACCTGATCTGATCTGATCTGATCTGACCTAATCTGACCACAGGCTGCCCGGACCTGATGTACTGACTCTCCGCCCGCCCCGCCTGACCTGATCTGACCTGATCTGATCTGATCTGACCTAATCTGACCACAGGCTGCTGGGACCTGATGTACTGACTCTCCGCCCGCCCCGCCTGACCTGATCTGACCTGATCTGATCTGATCTGACCTAATCTGACCACAGGCTGCTGGGACCTGATATACTGACTCTCCGCCCGCCCCGCCTGACCTGATCTGACCTGACCTGACCGCAGGCTGCTCGGACCTGATGCTGGAGCTGCAGCGCGCCATCGACGGGGGGCAGCACAAGGAGGCGGCGGCGCTGGCCCGCCGGCTGACCGCCCTGAAGGCCGAGAAGAGCCGACTGGCGAACTGTGTCATAACGTGAGTGTCGCACTGGACACCGGGCCGTGCGTGGCGGAGGGGCTGGCCGGGAGGCAGGATGGAGGAGGAGGCGCGGGAGGGAGGAGGCAGGATGGAGGAGGCGCAGGGCTGGCTGGGAGGGAGGATGGAGGAGGCGCGGGAGGGAGGATGGAGGATGGAGGAGGCGCAGGGCTGGCTGGGAGGGAGGATGGAGGAGGCGCAGGGCTGGCTGGGAGGGAGGATGGAGGCGGCGCGGGAGGGAGGCGGCGCGGGAGGGAGGCGGCGCGGGATGGAGGATGGAGGGGGCGCAGGGCTGGCTGGGAGGGAGGATGGAGGCGGCGCGGGAGGGAGGAGGCGCGGGAGGGAGGATGGAGGATGGAGGAGGCGCAGGGCTGGCTGGGAGGGAGGATGGAGGCGGCGCGGGAGGGAGGAGGGAGGAGGCGCGGGAGGGAGGATGGAGGAGGCGCAGGGCTGGCTGGGAGGGAGGATGGAGGAGGCGCGGGAGGGAGGAGGGAGGAGGCGCAGGGCTGGCTGGGAGGGAGGATGGAGGAGGCGCGGGAGGGAGGGTGGAGGAGGCGCGGGGCTGGCTGGGAGGCAGGATGGAGGAGGCGCAGGGCTGGCTGGGAGGGAGAATGGAGGAGGCGCGGGAGGGAGGGTGGAGGAGGCGCGGGAGGGAGGAGGGAGGAGGCGCGGGGCTGGCTGGGAGGCAGGATGGAGGAGGCGCAGGGCTGGCTGGGAGGGAGGATGGAGGAGGCTCGGGAGGGAGGAGGGAGGAGGCGCGGGGCTGGGTGGGAGGGAGGATGGAGGCGGCGCGGGAGGGAGGAGGGAGGAGGCGCAGGAGGGAGGATGGAGGAGGCGCGGGAGGGAGGATGGAGGAGGCGCGGGGCTGGCTGGGAGGGAGGATGGAGGCGGCGCGGGAGGGAGGAGGCGCAGGGCTGGCTGGGAGGGAGGATGGAGGAGGCGCGGGAGGGAGGAGGCGCGGGAGGGAGGATGGAGGATGGAGGAGGCGCAGGGCTGGCTGGGAGGGAGGATGGAGGCGGCGCGGGAGGGAGGAGGCGCGGGAGGGAGGATGGAGGATGGAGGAGGCGCAGGGCTGGCTGGGAGGGAGGATGGAGGAGGCGCGGGGCTGGCTGGGAGGGAGGATGGAGGCGGCGCGGGAGGGAGGAGGGAGGAGGCGCGGGGCTGGCTGGGAGGCAGGATGGAGGAGGCGCAGGGCTGGCTGGGAGGGAGGATGGAGGAGGCTCGGGAGGGAGGAGGGAGGAGGCGCGGGGCTGGGTGGGAGGGAGGGAGGATGGAGGCGGCGCGGGAGGGAGGGTGGAGGAGGCGCAGGGCTGGCTGGGAGGGAGGATGGAGGAGGCGCGGGAGGGAGGATGGAGGAGGCGCGGGAGGGAGGAGGGAGGAGGCGCAGGGCTGGCTGGGAGGGAGGATGGAGGCGGCGCGGGAGGGAGGATGGAGGCGGGGCGGGAGGGAGGAGGGAGGAGGCGCGGGGCTGGCTGGGAGGGAGGATGGAGGAGGCGCGGGACTGGCTGGGAGGGAGGATGGAGGCGGCGCGGGAGGGAGGGTGGAGGAGGCGCAGGGCTGGCTGGGAGGGAGGATGGAGGAGGCGCGGGACTGGCTGGGAGGGGGGATGGAGGCGGCGCGGTAGGGAAGAAGGAGGAGGCGCGGGGCTGGCTGGGAGGGAGGATGGAGGCGGCGCGGGAGGGAGGGTGGAGGAGGCGCAGGGCTGGCTGGGAGGGAGGATGGAGGAGGCGCGGGACTGGCTGGGAGGGGGGATGGAGGCGGCGCGGTAGGGAGGAAGGAGGAGGCTGCGGGGCTGGCTGGGAGGGAGGATGGAGGAGGCGCAGGGCTGGCTGGCTGGGAGGGAGGATGGAGGCGGCGCGGGAGGGAGGAGGGAGGAGGCGCGGGAGGGAGGAGGGAGGAGGCGCGGGGCTGGCTGGGAGGGAGGATGGAGGAGGCGCAGGGCTGGCTGGGAGGGAGGATGGAGGAGGCGCGGGAGGGAGGAGGGAGGAGGCGCGGGGCTGGCTGGGAGGGAGGATGGAGGCGGCGCGGGAGGGAGGGTGGAGGAGGCGCAGGGCTGGCTGGGAGGGAGGATGGAGGAGGCGCGGGACTGGCTGGGAGGGAGGATGGAGGAGGCGCGGGGCTGGCTGGGAGGGAGGACGGAATCGGGACAGAGGTGTTAATGAGGCACGCGGGGTCTGGTTGGAACGGGAGACGGCTGCAACAGCTGCTGTTGCAATGTCAGCGGGAGGTTTTTATCGTGTGGCTCTTGGCAGCCAGAAGAGTCGCGAGAGTAGGGTCTTTGTCGCTTGCTATGTCCTGTGACCTACTTCAGTTTCGTGCCACCCGCAAAATTTGCCTAGAGATGACTCAAGTATGGCTATCTCGTACTTGAGTATCTCGTACTCGTATCTCGGCGGGTTGCATCTTCTGTCGATTTTCCTTTGCACTGGAGCCCAAACCGTTAACACTGTCATCATAATGTTTGAATAGTTCAGCTTCCAAGCTTGAAGCTCGAACCGACCCCTGTCGGGCCTCACATTGATCGCTCTGGCAGACTGGCTTCTGATTGCTGACCCGCCTGCGTGTACTTCATTTTGACGTCTCCGCTGAGCTGAGCCCTGATTGTGCTGACGCCTGTTCTGCTTGTTCTGCCTGTTCTGCCTGTTCTGCAGTGTGAACCTGTTTGTGGAGGACCGGAAGTGTCACGTGGGGCCGATCCCGCTGCGGCTGTCACCCCTGATGGCCGTACACGAGCTCAAAGCGCAGGTGAGTCCGTCCCGCCCGCTCCAGTCACCGCCGCGGAGTGCGGATGGGGGACGGGGGAGCGGGGTGGCGGTGTCCGGTTCGAGGGAAGGCTAAACATACCTTTTGAAGGCATTATATTTTTGGATGTCAGGGGGATGTGTCAGTGGAAAGCGATATTTATTTTTTGTAAAGAGTATTCAGATTTATTCTGAAATTTTCGGTAAGCAGTGAGTAACGCCTGACGACTTGTTTCATGTTGAATAAGTCGACTTGTTGTTTTATCCTGCAGCAATGTTTGTCTATTGAGTCATCAAGTGCTACCGGCGCGAGTCTGGCATGGCCCTTTACCCCTCGCCTACTGCTTGTCACATGTTGTATAGCCACCCGATGCTGCCTTCTCTTCTTCTTAATTGCCAACGTCACCTGATCCGCCTTCATTTAACATGACCTGACCGTGACCTTGCCGTGACCTTGCCGTGACCTTGCCGTTACCTTGCCGTGACCTTTCCGTGACCTTTCCGTGACCTTACCGTGACCTTACCGTGACCTTGCCGTGACCTTACCGTGACCTTACCGTGACCTTACCGTGACCTTACCGTGACCTTACCGTGACCTTACCGTGACCTTACCGTGACCTCACCATAACCCTGCTGTGGCCTGTGACCCCTGTCGGTCAGATTGAGCGTGACTACGCACTGCCGGTGGCGTGCCAGCGCTGGATCCTGGACAGTCAGATGGTGGCGCCCGCTGCCGAGCGCCGCAGCCTGGCCGAGAACGGAGTCACCGACGGCTCGGCCGTGTACCTGTATCTCGCAGCTCCGCCAGGTCAGTACCTCTGTACCGCCTCTGTACCGCAGAGAGCGGCGTCGCCGACGGCTCAGCCGTGTACACTGTACATGTACCCCACAGCGTCACCAGGTCAGTACCTCTGTACCGCCAGGTGAGAAGCTCTGTACTGACGGCCCAGTACCTCTGTACCAAAGGGTCGGTCCTCGGAACCCTTTTATCATGGTCTGGTAGGACGAAGTTACGAAGGATTACATTGCATTGCATGATTCTGTAGTATTACCTAAATGAGACATTGCGGTTTTGTCGGAGACAGCTGGTTCGTCCGGGTCATTATTACCAACTTCACAGATGACGCGAGGCCTGTCTAACCGGAGGTCTGCGTGCCGACAGGGGCGACCGGTACCTACCCTGATCGACCCGTCTCCACGGCGGCCTTCTTCCGCGCCACACCGCCGCCCATCGCCGCCGTCGGGGGCCGCCACCAGTCAGCCAGTGGCGACGAATTTCACGACGCCGACGACGGCTCAGAGGGCCCTTCGGTGGGCCCCTCGACAGGGTCAGCGTCGGGCCCAGCGATGGGGAAAAAGGGGACACAGGACACTGCAGAAAACCCTGTGACAAACCATGCTTCAAGCTCTGCAAAGGCCATTACAGTTCCGAAGGAGAGCCAAAACAAGAGCCGGATCCCGGGCGTCTCAAACGGTGTGGCGGACGTTGCCGCCTGCGCGAGTGATGTGACATCTACCGGGGGCGAGGCGAAACAGAAGTGCTGTGATGCCACGGAAGGGGTGCGCGTGTCTCCAATGAAGCGACAACCGCGTTCGGATCTTGAGGTGTAAGTATGACGTTCTGTCGATAGTTTGGCATGTCGATAAATTGCTTGAACCGCACTAATAACAATAAAGGCATGATTATATCCTGTGTGTAGTTTGAGAGATATGGTTGATATGACGAGCACATCTATTCCATTGGACGAGCACGAACCCGATTATGCACCTCAAATAGTTGGGTTTCAGGGAGCTAGGATATAGACGTTTGGGTAAATTTACAGCTCAAATGGCAAGTTTTGTTTCCAATATGAACTTTCAAGCCATTATTCTGACATGTACGGACACAGTACGGCACAGCATCCGAAGTCCAGGATCAGACATTTTCGTCCCGATTCACTGCAGCTTTGTTCCTCGCCGGGTGACGTCATCAGTGCTGACTTGTGTGACGTCACGTCTTCCGGCAGCCCGCCGCCGCTGCCTGCCAAGAAGCGACAGCTGTTGGGGATGACGTCATTCGATGCCGCGCAACAGGGGCGAACAGCTGCCAACGCGGACCAGAATAGAGGTGCGTGTTGTCAACTGCGGTGCTACACCGTCTTATCTGGCGGCTTAACGCGGCCGCTCTAGAAGGATTTCAGGGGAAACTTATTCCGTGAATTTAATGCTTATGCTATTCTTTATGTTACAGTTTGAGACTTGTTGATGTTTTGAGCACATAAAGTCGCCTAATGGTGACGGAAGGGCTTAGTGGTGACAGTTCTCGTGGGTGAATGTTGGTCAGTCCATTAATACAAACATTCAGGCACGTAGCCAAAGGGCCCCCCCCCTGGAGGCCAGGAGGGCCCTTTTCAGCGCCCGAGGGCCCTTTTCGGCGCGCTGCGCGCGCCGAAAAGGGCCGTCGAGACCGCGCGAAGCGCGCTATAATGGACTCTTTACCGCGTGAAGCGTGGTCTTTAGAGAGTTTAGAGCACTGCAGAGGCCCTTTAGGGCATGGCCCTCTGAAAGACCAGAGGGCCCCTTGGACGTTCAAAAGAGCCCTCTGCATGTCAAAGGGGTTCCTGACCAGAGCGAAAGGGCCCCTGAGCGGGTCAGAGGGCCCCTGAACACGTCGAATGGGCTCCTAGCCAGCACAGAGGGGCCCTGGATAGGTCAAGAGACTCCTGAGCATGTCGGCAGGGCGACAAAGTGGCCAGCGCAGTCTCTTGCCAGGTCATAAGGGCCCCTGAGCAGGTTGGAGGGTCCCTGGGCAGACCAGAGGGCCCCTGGGAAGTTAAAAGGGCCCCTGTGCCGGCCAGAGGGCCCCCTGACCAGACCGAAAGGGCCCCTAGGTGGGCCAGAAGGGCCCGTGAACATGCCGAATGGGCCCCTAGTCAGCACTGAGGGGCCCCAGAGCAGGTCGAAGTGCCCTCGAGCATGTCGGCAGGGCGACAAATCAGCCAGCGCAGTCCGACCAGAAGAGTCGCTGGGTAGATCGGGGGAGGGGGGGGGGGGGGGGGGCTCCTGGCAAGTCAGAGGGGCCCCTGGCTAGATCGAAAGGGTCCCTGGGCCGGTGGGAAGAGCCCTTGAACATGCCGGATGAGTTCTTAGCCAGACTGGAGGGGCCCCTGGGCAGGTCGGAGGGGCCCCTGAGCATGTCGGCAGGGCGACAGAGCAGCCAGTGCAGCCCCTGGCCAGGTCGGAAGGACCTCTGAACAGGCCGAATGGGCCCCTTGACACACAACGGGGGCTTCTTGGAAAGTCAGAAGAGTCCCTGGTCAGACCCGAAAGGCCAACAGCAAGTAGATATCCCAGATGCAGATTAAATACAAAGAGGACTTACTGAAGAGGTTGGAAGGGCGTTGAAAACTGTCGGAGGGGCCCCTAGACGATCTGAAGGGACCCTGGGCCTTTCAACAGTAAGAATGCAGTTGTCCATGGAATACAACTTTAAAAAATCGCGCCGCTCCGCGGCGCAATTTAACTACAAATTCAATTATATGCGGATTAGAGAAAACAAATATTCCCGTTTCTCGGCGCATTTATGCGTTATGTTGCTACTTTCTTATATAATTGTGCGAAATAGTTCACTTTAGCAGTTTTTTTTACCGCACTTCTAAACGCACAATATAACATTTTTAGAGGTCCGCACCATACGCAATGCGACGCATTGATGAGAAAGCATATCCAGGGCAAAAGACTAAACAAATTCGCGCCACTCCGCGGAGCAATTTGTTTAAGAGTTCCAGGTCTTGAGCTTAAACAATATTCCAAGTTGGTATAGCTGATTCCAAATTGGTGTCGCTGGTTCCAAACTTGATATGGCAGTTTGCTAACTCCAGCTTCTAAACATTGGTATGGCTCATGTCATACCTGTCATACTGCATTTTCCGTCCTTGCAACGTGCCTTTTCATCCGTGTTTTTTTTTTTGGGGGGGGGGGGCTTTCAACACTTGGGAAGGGGGCCCTTTCAACGCTCCGGAAGGGGCCCTTTCGAGGCGCCGCCCCCCCCCCCCCCCCTGGACGAACTCTTGGCTACGTGCCTGCAAATATTAGTAGGTATATGCTGCCATTTCACTTCATTGTTTATTAATATGTATAAATTTGCATGCAATGTGTATGATCCAGGTACGGCCTGGTCAGAGGTGTTCTGCATTCGCTGAGTGCTTACCACCCGGTTCCGTTCCAGAACGAAGCCCTGCTACGCTGCCTGCTGATGGTCCCAGTCAGACAGCACGGGAGCCGCCTTCGGCCGCAGAGTGTGCTCCGTCGCCGCCACCGCCAGTCGCCGGCTCCTCCCCGGCCTCCGTGGACCCAGCGGCGGGACTGACGACTGAGGCGCCCCTGACGGCGACTCCAGCTGAGCGGAGCGGTCGGCTGGCGCTGAGAGACGGTACCCCGCCGCCGCCGCCGCTGCCAGCTAAACAGCGATCCCCCAGCTCACTGAGACGGGGAGAGACGGCTGCGGCGGCGGCACCGGTGGTCGGCGACGTTACCAGCCAGCCGTCAGCGGTACGGCAGTCAGCCAGCCAGCAGTCAGCGGCACGGCAGTCAGTCAGCCAGCAGTCAGCCAGCCAGCCGTCAGCCAGCCAGACTTCAGTCAGCCAGCCGTCAGCGGTACGGCAGTCAGTCAGCCAGCAGTCAGCCAGCCAGCCGTCAGCCAGTCAGACTTCAGTGAGGCGGGTGCCGCCGGCGCCTGGCGGAGCATCTCTGAAGCTGCCGGGGATCGCCGCTCTGGTGCTGAGGGAACACGACACGGCGAGGAGCAGGACGGTGGCCGACGGTGGAGCCATGACAGCGAGCGTGTCAGCCTCACCGCTGACGAACGGTGCTGCTTCTGCGGCAGCGTCCGTCATGACCGGGGCCGGTGTCCGGCCTGGCACTGGTGACGGGGAGACTCGCGGCGGGCCGCGCGCAGTTCACCTGCCGAGCGGTGTGGTGCCACGCTCTGCGGCAGTGCCAGACCGGCAGCAGGCGGGCCTGGCCGCCGGCCGGCCTGCTGCCTTCTCAGCGGCGGCTGGTGATGCTCCAGCCGCTAACAAGGTCGCCACTGCCACTGCGCCAGCCACTAGTGCCGTCACTGCCACCACTGCCGCTGCCAAGGCTTCCAGCACCACAACCGCCGCCGCCGTGGCTGCCTCAGACGGCGTATCGCCGCCGTCTGTCTCACCAGCGAGGGTTCCGCCTGCCGCGAACGGCGCGGCCGGCCGCCCTGCCGTGAACTCCGGACCCGCGGCGGCGGTGTCCGTAGCGCGTTCAGAGCCGGCGGCGGCAATGTCGTCGGTGGCCTGTGCCGCGGTCAAGGTCACAGGTCCTCCGGTTACGCTGATGGCTCCGGCCGCGACTGACCCCGCGGGTCACACGGCGGCGGCGGGGGCGGCAGGAGGGTCTATCGCGGGATTGTTTCGTTCTGTGGCGGGTACTGGTGGAGCGGCAGTGGTCAGGGAGAAGGAACAATCGGGTTATTCAGCTGTGCATAATTCATCAGAGTGTGCATCGTCGATGAATGGCGTCCCCTCGGAGTCTGCAGAAACGGGTTCAGTGACGAAGACGGAGATCTCGAAGGCCTCCGTGTCGGCGAAGAGTTCTGTCATGGCGAATGAAACTGTGGTGAGCGCGATGGGTAGCATGTCGAATGGCGTCTCGCCTACTGCCAAGGGTGCGGCGCCTGCGGCTTCTTCTGTGGATCAAACGGTCACTGGCTCCCCGACCGCTGTGTCGCCGCTGAAAGTCATCATTCCTGAGAACAAGACTGCAACCTCGCCTGGCAAAGTTGCCTCGCCGGTGTCCAGAGTCCCGATCGCTACGTCTCGGATAGCGAGCTCTTCTGGGAAGAAGGCTGAGTCCACTGCCAAAGTGGTCGGAGTTGTTCCTAAGACAACAAGTTCCACTGTCAAAGCCGCTGCCTCACCAGCGAAGACAACAGCGATTTCAAAGGCTGGTGCTGCAAGTAAGACAAGGGCCTCTGTAACCAGCGTAACAGCTACGAAGGCAATGACTTCTGTTCAGGCCGCAGGAAAAACTACGATCTCCTCGTCACCAGCGGCCAAAGCGAACGGAGAAGCCACCTCACCGACGGCCAAATCACCGCCAATCTCTCCGAGTGCCGCCGCAGCTCCCGCCCGCTACGGCTCCAAATCCTCCACCTCAGCCACGAAGGCGTCTTCTGCCGCCGCCAGGGCAACTCCAGCCGCTACCAAACCCTCGCCCCTAGTTGCCAAGGCGGCCGCCAACGTCTCAAAGTCGTCTCCGTCGGGTGACCGCCGGGCGGGGGCGGCGGCGGCGGCGCGGGTGGTGCAGCGGCAGTCATCCGGCTCGGTGCAGGAGAAAGTGGCGCTGTTCTCGGGCGGGGGCGGTAGGGCGGCGCCGGCCGCACCCGCCTCCAACTCTAACTACGCTGCTCACCTGGAGGCGATGCGGCAGCAGCTGGCGCCCAACGCGGAGCCGTTCGAGTGTCCTGTGTGTATGACGGAGGTGGAGCCGGCCGCCGGCGTGGTACTCAGAGAGTGTCTCCATACGTTCTGCAGGTGAGACGGCGGCTCCCAGCGGCACGGTGTCAGTGTCAGTGGTGTCGGTGTCAGTGTCAGTGTCAGTGGTGTCAGTGTCAGTGGGTGTCAGTGGCAGTTGTGTCAGTGGTGTCAGTGTCAGTGGTGTCAGTGGCAGTGGTGTCAGTGCCAGTGGTGTCACTGTTAGTGTCAGTGGTGTCGGTGTCAGTGTCAGTGGTGTCAGTGTCAGTGGTGGCAGTGTCAGGTCAGTGGTGGCAGTGGTGGCAGTGTCAGTGGTGTCAGTGGGTGTCAGTGGGTGTCAGTGGGTGTCAGTGGGTGTCAGTGGGTGTCAGTGGTGTCAGTGTGTGTCAGTGTCAGTGTCTGTATGTCAGTGGTGTCAGTGGTGTCAGTGTGTGTCAGTGTCAGTAGTGTAAGTATGTTATCCATGTGGTGGTGTTTTTTTCTTCTGTGAAATAGCTCTCACCTTCAGGACTTGTCGACATTTGTGCGTGCTGAATCAATATTGCAGCAGGTGTTGACAGCGCGTACGCGTTGTGTAATTGTTCATGGTCATCTAACGTTTTCCAATCTATATTCGGGGCTGGCCTAATCAGTGCATTGTTTGTGAACTGTTGGCCCAATATTTGCTTTAGAGAACCCCACTTGGCTAGTTTCGAGTTGGATGATGCTCTAAACGTGTCCGCTGTTCTGCTCACCTTGCCACTAACCGGCCTCGCCATCATTCGGCATCACTGCCGCGGTCCATGTCTGACCCGTCCTCCCGGTCTGCTGCTCGTCGCCAGGGAGTGTCTGGGGGGCACGGTGACCCACTGCGACACGGCCGAGGTCAAGTGTCCCTACATGGGCTCCGAGTACAGCTGTCAGAGCCTCATTCAGGAGATCGAGATCAAGGCGGTAAGAGACGACCCCGCCGATCTGTGGTGCAGACACCTGGCCGGACATTAGCATGGGAAGGGTAGTGTTTGCTAACCAGACAGGACGGATTGTTGGGACGGCTATGATGTCTTCTTATATTCCTGTCCCTAGATGGCACTAGTAGTAAACGCCTGAAGTTATGCTGTACCGCATAGCTTGAAGCCGATAACTGCGGTCTGCGCGATGGGGGGGGGGGGGGATGGGCGACGAGTCATTCGGGTCATCGAAGAGGGGCTATCGTACCTTTGACGCTGAGAACCACTGACCTCGACATCACTCAGCGAATATCTTGCGGATGAGTTCTCGTGTAGATGTAGTGACACGTTTTTCTGGGTAATTTGTCGCTGAAAGTTCTCCCTCTTTGCCTCCTCTACAGTTAATGACACCCCTCTGCCCCCCTCTCTCTCTCTCTCTCTCTCTCTCTCTCTCTCTCTCTCTCTCTCTCTCTCTCTCTCTCTCTCTCTCTCTCTCTCTCTCTCTCTCTCTCTCTCTCTCGCTCTCGCTCTCGCTCTCGCTCTCGCTCTCGCTCTCGCTCTCGCTCTCGCTCTCGCTCTCGCTCTCGCTCTCGCTCTCGCTCTCGCTCTCGCTCTCGCTCTCGCTCTCGCTCTCGCTCTCGCTCTCGCTCTCGCTCTCGCTCTCGCTCTCGCTCTCGCTCTCGCTCTCGCTCTCGCTCTCGCTCTCGCTCTCGCTCTCGCTCTCTCTCTCTCTCTCTCTCTCTCTCTCTCTCTCTCTCTCTCTCTCTCTCTCTCTCTCTCTCTCTCTCTCTCTCTCTCTCTTCCCTGCAGTTGGTGACACCCCTCTCGCCTGCATTTCATGACTCCCTTGTCTCTCTCCGCGGGCAGCTGGTCAGCCCTGTCGAGTATGAGCGCCACCTTGCCCGCTCTCTGAACCACGCCAAGGCCAACGCGTCCGACTCGTTCCACTGCCGCTCGCCGAACTGTACCGGCTGGTGCGTGTTCGAGGACAACGTAAACGTGTTCCAATGTCCGGTCTGCCGCCGGCCCAACTGCCTCACCTGCCGGTAAGACTAGGGCACAGGAGAGGGGACGCTGGTGTTGGCTGCGCGGGATTTGTATGTTTCTTTTTGGCGGTTGCTGTCATATTTGGTTTGTTGGGTTCATATTTGTGCTGTTAGACAAGGCCGACCCTGTATCTTACATGTCCAGCAATTAATCACCTCATGCATCAGTCGCCAAACAAACTGAACTGGGCTCTTGTCGATCTCCGAGATATATGCTGAACCAGGTTTTTTTCTCTTGATGATCCTTAATTGTTTCCTATACCGGTCACCCCCATCGATGTGTATGTGCTTCTGCGCAGGGCGATTCACGAGGACTGCGACTGTAAGACGTACCAGCGGCGACTCGAGGACGAGGCAGAGACCAGTGAGGACGCCAAGAAGACGCAGCAGTTTCTGGACGTGAGTATGGCCGCAGTGCCAACCGGGCAGAGCTGCTGCCCACAGTGCGGGAGGGAGGGGTGGCAATGCCAGGTAGCAGTGTCAAGTTCACGTTGGTTGGTTCCATATCCACCAACACATTTTGTACTCCCAAATTGTGACTGGTAAACATTTTTTTTTTACTCATAAATATTTATTGTTTACAATTATACTTAGCTTAGTTTATACTTGCTTAGACAAAGACAAACCCAAGTCCCAACTGGAACTGTTAACAAACCAAACAAAGTTACTACAAAGTTATAAAATTACCTTGAACAAACCCAACTCACAGGGAAAACACCGTCAGCAAACAAATCTCCACCGTGCCTTTCACGCGGGTTATTTGCGCTGAAAGCGTCGCAATCGGTAAAGAGTCTCGGCAATTAATTTATCGTAACATCGCAACACAACAGCCACAGCGGAGAGGCCGGGGAATAGATCGCTGACGGCTGACGGTCTGCTACCCCCCTCCCCCCCCTTCTCTCCCGCTCAACAACTTTTTGGAAATACGCCACTGGATTTGCTCCCCCCCCCCAACGCACGGCTAGATCCGCCCCTGACTGATTTGGTCATTAGTCCTTGATTTTCTTTATAAAAATAGAGATAGGCGAATTGTAGTTCCTGATGACCTTATCATACCCCATGAGTTTCAAATCGATCGTTCCAAAACTCTGTCTGTGGTAGTGCTCTGATTTGTTTTGGAGGTAGGGTCACTTAATGTAACCTGGTGACCTGACCTGACATGACCTTGACATAAAATTTAGTCAGAAGATGCAAAAGAGATGTATCAATAGCTGTGCCAAATGTCATGGCGCTGCGTGGAACGGTTCCGGAGATATCGACCTGAGAGACTGACGAGAGTACAACTATAGGGAGTACAAATGTAATTAGAGTAGGTCCCTATGCCACAACACAGTGTGACCTACAACAAATACCCCACCAATTATCTTCAAGCCCCATAAAGAGAACAAGTACTCTGTAAAAGAGTAACAATTACTTTGCCGACGGCGAAATGCTCTGAGATGCTGTTATCTCCGTAACATGGTGCCCCACATATGTGACGTCAGAAGCCTATTCGGTTTTGACCAATCGACTAGCTTGATGAGAGCTGGACCAATATGGATAGCCGTTAGCTTCCTTGTACCCGTGACGTTTTACCATTCGTTCATATAATAGTAGTGAGTAGCGAAACTACATCCTTTGTCATTGTTTGTTGGTGACACACGCGCCACGCACACGTGAGTTATTGCAAGGGCCCTAGATGATAGGAGTTATTGTGATTATTGTGGGTTGATCTCACGGTGTTTTTTTTTTGTGTAGGATTGAAATCATTTGAATTATATGATATGAAGGTCAGTTCGTGATTTGAAATGTTATTCGGTTGGGCCATAGCCAGACTGCAAACAAAAATCACTAAAAAGTGACTCAAATTACATGGACACATTTCCTGGTTATGTCCGCCAGGCCCTATGTAACAGTTGTCTGTCATTGTTTTGAATAGTTGTCCTGAAAAAGAAAAGGTGTGCTTAGGTAGGTATACATCACTTTTCTGCATGAGTGCATAGGTACCTACCAAGAATTGTCAGCACATTTTGATCTGGGGAATTTAGTTTTGTAGTTTAGCATCATTCATCATTATTCATTAGTATATCAGTATTTGTTATTTTTGGCCTACCATCAGGCTATTTATGTACTCTTTGTTTGCGAAGATATGTACTCCTCCACCAACAAAAAGGTAGAATTCCCACCCTGCCAGGTAGTATTGCACTTTTGACCTTGACCTTTTGAACCTGTTGACCTCTGACCTGCGTCTGACCTCGGACTCGTCTGATGTTGACCTGCGTGACTGACCGAGTGACTGACCGTCCCACGCAGGGCATGGTGTCTCGTGGCGACGCGCTGCGCTGTCCCATCTGTGACGTCATCCTGATGAAGAAGTGGGGCTGCGACTGGGTGCGCTGCTCCATGTGCAAAAATGAGGTCTGCTGGATCACGGCGCAGCCGCGCTGGGGGCCAGGGGTGAGTGTCTTCAGTCAAGTGCTGGATAGCACGAGCAGCTGAGTCAATTCGTGTCACGTGCTCAGGTCTTTTCAATTCGGTTTTTACTGTGTCTCAATGATTTCCCTCTCACGCCTACCAGTGGCGCTGCGATAGGAATGATTGGATGCGACATGGCGATATTAATGATTTGAATGAATGGTTTTCAATTTCAATTAAATGTTTCGTGTTTGCTCTGATTCACGCATTCTTTCACTTCTTGCTTAATTATCATTCACACGTCGTTCCACTCATTACAAATCTGGATACAATTTGGTTTGGCCTTGTCTGGGCCGAAGCTGATTTTGCGACCTTCAGTATCGCGGCCTGTACCCGGTGGTTGGAAACCTGTTGCCACTGACAACACTATTGATTGTGGTGAAGCTGGTCTGTGTGGTTGGTTTGCAATAAATCGAATAACTTTTGAACGAATAACGAAACCATAAGTAATTTACCACCACCCAACAAAATTATTTAACGCTCGAGTCCAATCGTGGGTGCACGCCACGTGCCGTTCATTGACGCACGCCACATTTTACACGGTTTCCGTTTCTTGGAGGATTTGAAAATTATTTGGCATTAGTCGTAGTTCATCTTGTATGCAAAGGTGTTGAAGTTTGTAATGACGAAACGCGTCCACCTATGTGTTAGCTTTCCCGTGTCGTATGACAATATTTGTAATTGTTGTGCTGATAAATGTGAAGTGCTTTAAGTGCTGATAAATGTGACTCCTTTACTAATCTCGGATCTAATTATTTCAGGGTAAAGGAGACATTTCCGGCGGTTGCAAGTGTGGAGTGAACGGGAAGAAGTGTCATCCAAAGTGTGTTTACTGCCACTGAACGAGGATATTCGTTTGTTAGTTGTGTTAGGAACGGACGGAGCCATTCTCGGGTAGAGCAGATATTACGCCGTTATCTGTATGATTAAATCCGTCGCGTGTACGCCAGGTGCTGTTCATTGTCGAGCTTTCACGCGTTGCCAAACTGCTGATTGTGTGCCTTTTGTCCGTAAGAATGACGCTTATTTGTACAAGATAACGCTGCCAGTGGTCATCGAGGTTCTTAAATATAACATTTTTTGTACCGGGACAAACATTTTTGTACCAGAAATTTTTCAGAAGTTTGGTTGAAAGTGAAGGTTGGGGAACGTTCTGTATTCACAAAACGGCTAAATTTAACTGATTTGTCGTGTCCTTTCGTGCATCACATCGCCGCCGATAAACCACACTGATGGGAGTTATATTTAGTACTGAAGACATTCACAGCACATGTGTAAGATCACTGGCTTGTGATTATTCAACGAGATGGGACATTTAGCATGCCTTCTTCACAACACGGCGTTTCTTCGGCGCTGCACAAGAGCTCTTCTTGGCCTTCCGGGAGCGGGACCTCTTGACTCTTTTCGGCTTGGCTCCGCATGCTCCCGCAGATTTCTTGGCCTTGGAGCGGGATCTCCGCTTGCCCCCAGAATGTCCTGCTGACTTCCTAGACTTTGATCTCCGGTGTCCAGCCTTCTTGTGTCCTCCCTTAGACTTGCTGCGACCACGGCTTGAGCCGCAGCCCTTGCTTTTCTTGTCGCGTAGGGGCCATATTTTTACGTCGCTGCCTTGGATATCCAGCAATATTTTTTTCATCTTCCCCGCACTGGATTTTGAACGTCGAACCATTTTGAAAATGATTCGGTAAAAAATAAAGAGATGTTCTTACGATGTAATTTAGTCTGAAACTGAAGTTTTATTTTGAAAATTTGAAGTCTCGTGAATTTCAACAATGCTCGTGCGTGGAAAATATGTCTTCGGGTCCTCACGTCCTGCAGAAATAGGAATTATATCTAGACGGATTCTTTCGCTGTGAAGAGTTGCAAAAGGCATTTGTATTTTGCCTAGGATCAGATTTGGGTAAGTCCCCTTTCGATTTAGTTTTGACTTCGTTCCTTAGACGTTTCTTTTCTTGTGACAGTATTTGTTTCTTTCTATCTTTCCTAAAAAGTCAACGTTCTGTAGACTTCGGTTTGGTTTCGTTAGGATAATGCCGCTTCGGTCCGCTCGGGCCATTGCGCAGCCATGGGATGAAGGGGAAGGGATAAAGTGGGTCAAAATGGAACGCTGACCGGGCAACCGTCCATGGACTTACAGGGCCCTTCCCCGCAGGGCGAAGCTGCGAGGAGGGCCCAAGCCATGAAGGCGGCCACCACTCCGGGGGGGGGGGGGGGGGGGCTTGGGCCACCACATGCCCGGTGGCCAGTGACCACCAGACCCGGTAAACGTGAGCGTGACAGAGGATATAGGACCGGCAGTCGGGAGGATACAAAGGGATTTAGTTCTTTAGACAATACATATCAGTTTTCTAGTTAAGTTTGTTCCCTTCCTACATTAAGTCGATATTTATGTTCCATTCGTCAACGACGTCGGGTGTTCCACGTGTCCCGACAAATCGAGAAAAAACAACTGACGACCCAATACAACACATAAGACGTTGCGACATGCTCCCAGGAGGACATGTCCCTTTCCCCTTGCAACAACATACCGTTTCGAATCGATTTTTACTTTGGCCCCATCAATTATCATATTGTTGAACAATATACCTTGACTGAATCATTATATTCTCCCGAATTGGCCCATCTGACTCTGATCTGATCTGATCTGATCTGATCTGATCTGATCTGATCTGATCTGACACACACACACACACAGTTACTCATCTGATTTGTAGGTAACATTGTCTCGGACTGAGGCATACCAGGGACGGCGTACAATGTTCGGTTTGAAGGCGGATCGTAACCTTGTATTAACCAGCTAACACATCAGCGCACGCCATTCCGTCACACATAAAGCCAAGAATGAAAGAATCGCCGACCGGACGTCGGCCACCGACCCGCGACCCGCGACACATGCGTCACACCCACACACCCACACCCACACCCACACCCACACACCCACACACCCACACACCCACACACCCACACACCCACACACCCACACACCCACACACCCACACACCCACACACCCACACACCCACACACCCACACACCCACACACCCACACACCCACACACCCACACACCCACACACCCACACACCCACACACCCACACACCCACACACCCACACACCCACACACCCACACACCCACACACCCACACACCCACACACCCACACACCCACACACCCACACACCCACACACCCACACACCCACACACCCACACACCCACACACCCACACACCCACACACCCACACACCCACACACCCACACACCCACACACCCACACACCCACACACACACACACACACACACACACACACACACACACACACACAC
>JAXIVJ010000077.1:340992-454422 GCA_036785665.1 Chirona hameri
TAGCAATGTGTAAGTTTGTGTTGCAAGCTCTTTGTACAGGATCTTCTTGACTATACAAAACATTGATTCAACATATAATATAGAGGTACAATATACAATATACAGAGGTACAATATATACAGACATTGCAAATACACGCCCAACAATGAAACTATGCTCTAGCAGGGAAGCGACCAGTTTCTAAAACGGCTTAGATAAGGATCACATTCATGTATTTTCGTCGAATATTTGGCAGTCTTGTACAAGCAAGACTTGCAGAGCTTGGCATGTATTTGACGTGGTTTGTTTGGAAATGTTGCGTGCACCGTTTGAATTTATTTCCGCGATGGAAGCGCGCATAACTGGTCGTCAATGCCCCTGAATTTGGCCTCCTCATCTGAGCATGTCTTTTACCGCGTTCTGGTTGCCAAAATGACCCGGAAACAAATTAAGTGTCTTTTCAATTGTTGCAGTCCTTGGCCGAGGAGTCGACCACTAACGCCCAACCCTGTTACATAATGACGCCCAACCCTGTTACATAATGACGCCCAACCCTGTTACATAATGACGCCCAACCCTGGTACATAATGACGAAAATCGATTAAATTTTTTATAAATGGCGAAGAGAATTCGCTAATCAACAGCTTCCCAGGAAATTTCACAAAATCTACGTCGATAACATATGCATGCTGTGAGCGACGCATAGATGTGATGTTTGTTTAATTGTTCCCAGTTTTCCCTATGTGGTGGTCAAACCGGAATTCAGTGGCTAAACACTCGTGCCACGCGCTAACATTCCGCAACCAACAACGACCAAACGTGCGCTCCATCATACTCGAAAACGTACACTCATAACACTCGCACACCGTCAGCACCAACACGAACAGTAGCACCAACAGACTGGTGCCGCCGACACCGGCACCACGCGCACCAACACCGCGCGCATTACCATAACACACACCAACACCACACGCCAGCACCACCGTCCCGCCTAGATCGGCGTCGGCATCACGGTAAAGTCGTGGATGGCGGCCTTCATAGTTTCGTAGATGGGCCGGTACTCCTCGGTAGCGCCACCGTCGCCGTACATGCCGTGCAGCCGTGTGAAGTACGAGTCGAAGGCGGGCGGCGCCAGCCTCTCCGCCGAGCTGGGCGCCTTCACGTGCTCCAGCAGAGAGATCATGTTGGTGCGGAACGAGTCGTAGTAGTCGTTGAGCGCCGCGCCGCCCTGGCTGGCCGGCGCCGCCGGGTCTGCCACCTAGTGGACGACGGAGGAAGGGAGAGAGTGAGGGACTGTGGGTTCAAAGCCAGGGGATGGCGTTTTCTGGTGTGATCAGTCGTCTGCTAAATGTTTTGTTTACCGAGCTTTATGCATGTTTTGGTTCTGTTTCGTTTTTTCTTCTCTGTTTTATTTTATTCAATTGTATCATCAACGGGATGAACCCAATGACAGGCGAAGTCAAATAGTTAAAAACGTAAACACATACACACAAATACAGCTACAAAAGTATAAATAAAACGACGATAACAGAACAAAATATCAAAAACGCGTTACATGACACGCAGAACATCATGCAATCCACACTGCTTCCTGACATATTTCAGCACCTGCCGCTTGGAGGAGCCATGGCCATCATCGAAGATGTCGGCCGGGACAGTCTTCTTTCTAAGGAAGGCGTTCGTGACCATTGGCAAGCGAGTGTACATTCCATTCTGCACGATGTTGACACGATAGTGAGGAACATTAAGCAGGTTTTGTTGGCGTGTCGATCGGGCGGGCACGTGAAGAGAGAAGCTTTCGAGCAAACGCGGTGTGTCCAGTTTGCTGCATAGAACGTTTTTGAGAAAAAGAGATCATGCTGAACTCGCCTTGCGGCTAGAGTGGAGATTTTGAAGTGGTGACAGAGGTCACGATAGGAGAGAGAAGGAGCATTTCCGGACTGGATGTTGTGGAGAAGCCACATAAAGAATTTGTGCTGCACCCGATCGACCCGCGTTGTATGGGAGTCGGCCGCACCAGCCCAGATCACAGTTGAAAATTCGAGAATAGATCGCACGTTGCAAAAATAGGCAGCTACAATGGCTGTGCGATTGAAGTTTGAACCGTGGTTCGAGCCAGATTGAAAAGAACGGATGAGGAGACCCAGGGATCGATTTGCTCGTTTGACGATGCTGTCAACGTGCGCAGCAAAAGTAAGTTTTCGATCCAATGTCACACCCAGGTCACGTATCTCCTCGACATGATCAAGTTTAAACTTGGAGCTGCCTATATAGTAGCTGGTCTGGACTGGTGCGCGCCTGAGGGTGATCGTGAACGCTTTGCATTTGGATGGATTTAAGTTTAGTCCCCATCTGACAGACCAGGCTGAGAGACGACTGATATCATCCTGCAGCAGTCGCCCGTCAGACGGGGTGCTAATTTTGCGATACATTTTGACGTCATCGGCATACATGAGACAATCTGAGTCGAGGGATCGTGGTAGATCGTTGATGAAGAGATATAAAATTAGAGGTGCCAAAATCGATCCCTCTGGAACTCCGGAGATAACAGGTTTCCAATCGGATGTTTTTCCGTTCACGATGACCCTCTGGCGCCTATCGGACAGGTACGAGACGAACCATTTTAGAGCGTTTTCACAAAGGTTGTATGAATGTTCGAGCTTGTGGATGATAAGCGCGTGATTAACACTTCGAAATGCAGCCGAATAGTCAGTGTAGATGGCGTCCATCTGATACCCGTCCGATATGGCCTCCCACGCGGTTTTGAGAAACATGGCTAAGTTCGTGGCGCAAGATCGCTTCGGAACAAAGCCATGCTGCTCCACACAAATAACAGATGAGACATGACAATACAGTTGGTCGCACACTACACGCTCTAGAATCTTCCCGAAGAGACTGAGCAGGGAGATCGAACGATAATTTGTAGGCAGATTTTTGTCGCCTTTTTTTAAAATCGGAATAATGTTTGCCTGCTTCCATCTCTCCGGGAAGATTCCAGCTGCGACAGACATCCTACATATCTTGGTGAGCGGCACCACCAACTCCTCCGCACACTCTACAATAACGCGCGCACTGATATTATCGGTACCGCATGCCTTGTTCGGCGCTAATGCCCGCAGAGCGCTCCTCACCGCGACATCGGACACATGCAGTTCGCAGAGAACATCTAAGTCGTACGCGGGCGCCTCAGGTAGTTGCGCTACAAAAGGGTCCGAAAATTTGGACGCGAAAGCCTCGTTTAGAAGTTTAGAAGCACGCTGGGTATCTCCAGTTACATGATTGTTAGCCGCGTCGCGAAGAACAGGAGAGACAGACGATTTTGTTTTGTGTGACACATTTCAGAAATGACCAGTAGCGCTTAGGGTTGGTCCGAAAATCGTCTGTGAGCTTATGGAGGTATTGGGGGTGCGACGAAACAGCTTTGAATTGTCTCCTCTTGTCGGCAAAGTCGGCTCGACTGTCGGGGCATGGATTGCGTCGCATGCGACGAAACGCTGCCTCCTTCAGGCGCAGGGACGAGCGTCCCGATCGAACCATGGCGGCCGCTTGCGTCGCAATTCCACCGTAGGGATGTGGTCGGCTATGGCAGAGTTCAGCAGGTCGTAGAACTCGTCGACGGCCTCGTTGACGCCCAGGCCGTCCAGGATCCCCCAGTGGATGAGGGACAAGCTCCGCCGCAGGCCCGCGAAGTCGGCGCGCTTGTAGTCGAGCGCAGTGCGTCTCGTCACCAGTGGAGCACGCACCGCGGCACGCTGAAGCTGGCGACGATCTCCTTGTGGTCGGAGTCGAACACACTGTCTCGCACGTCGATAGCGGCAGGCATGCGTCGACTGAAGACGAGGTCTAAGGTGTTGTTGCCCCTGGTTTGCTTTGTATATATATATATGTTTTGCTTATGGGGGCCATTTTGGCAATGGTATCCTATATAACACAAAACGTGCCTGTTCTCTGAATCCGGTACGCTCTGGAGCGGTCTCGTGGCGTAGTGGGCTGAGCGTTTGCCTCGTGACCGAAAGGTCCCGGATTCATGCATCTCCCGCTCCAACAACGGCACCCTACAGCGTATAAGTGCATGTCGGCCCCAAATGCCTTGGAGGAACGAGGGCCCAATGCTCGATTGTATCATTATGATACACTAACCTCGTACTCACATACAAATCGCTAACAGACTGATCACTTAACTGGATTTTGTAACGGTTGTATCCACACGAATGAAGCCAAGCATGACATCAGCCTATGGCTGCCTCGCTTCTCACCCGATTGTCCTTGATCTGCGTGGTGGTCACGGAGAGGCCAGTGCCATCTGTTGCCGACACGGCCAACTTGGAGTCGTCTCCAGCCCGAGTCGTGGCGCCCGGAGCTGCCGCCTCGCCCGTGGCCGCTGAAACGGACCGAGGTAAGTGTGCAAATAGAGTGAAACAAGGTGTCATGCAAAAAAGTAGGTGTCGGTCAAGTTATCTAGTAAGAGTTACTGTGTAGTCTGTTTTGTATCGGTTCTTCAGACGTTTTTTTATGTATGCATTGCATATATTTTTGTAATCGCGAACCATGAACTGACAAGTGGCTGGAGCAGATTGAGCCGCCTAAGCAGCTATGATGATAAACGGCCAGCACAAGTTGCGTCGCTGCCACTTGACAGCGTTCGGACACTCACCAGTGGACGTGCGTCGGCCGGACCCATCCACGGACGGCTTTTTCGAGACGGTGATGGCGGGCGGGTAGGAGCCGCTCATGTAGGGCGAGCCGAAGCCGGCGCCACCCATGTAGGAGCCCATGGAGATTGAGTTGATCATGCCCAGACTGGAGTAGGAGCGGTCCGAGGCGCCGGAGGCGTCCAGCGAGCGCTTGTTCCGGTTGGCCACCGGACAGCCCGAGGCGCTGCCGAGGAGAGGCGATTCAGTGACAGCGACTGTCTGCTGAGGGCTAACTGCCGACACATAACAGCTGCCTGATAACAGCAAAGTACTGACACCCGACTGCTGTCAGCTGATAACTGACAGCTGACTGCCGACACAACAGCTGCCTGATAACAGCAAAGTACTGGCACCCGACTGCTGTCAGCTGATAACTGACTGCTGACTGCCGACACATAACAGCTGCCTGATAACAGCAAAGTACTGACACCCGACTGCTGTCAGCTGATAACTGACAGCTGACTGCTGACTGCCGACACACAACAGCTGCCTGATAACAGCAAAGTACTGACACCCGACTGCTGTCAGCTGATAACTGACAGCTGACTGCCGACACATAACAGCTGCCTGATAACAGCTAAGTACTGACACCCGACTGCTGTCAGCTGATAACTGACAGCTGACTGCTGACTGCCGACACACAACAGCTGCCTGATAACAGCAAAGTACTGACACCCGACTGCTGTCAGCTGATAACTGACTGCCAACTGCCGACACAACAGCTGCCTGATAACAGCTAAGTACTGACACCCGACTGCTGTCAGCCGACAACTGACAGCTGACTGCCGACACATAACAGCTGCCTGATAACAGCCAAGTACTGACACCCGACTGCTGTCAGCTGACAACTGACAGCTGACTGCCGACACATAACAGCTGCCTGATAACAGCCAAGTACTGACACCCGACTGCTGTCAGCTGATAACTGACAGTTGACTGCTGACTGCCGACACACAACAGCTGCCTGATAACAGCAAAGTACTGATACCCGACTGCTGTCAGCTGATAACTGACAGCTGACTGCCGACACATAACAGCTGCCTGATAACAGCTAAGTACTGACACCCGACTGCTGTCAGCTGACAACTGACAGCTGACTGCCGACACATAACAGCTGCCTGATAACAGCTAAGTACTGACACCCGACTGCTGTCAGCTGACAACTGACTGCTGACTGCCGACACATAACAGCTGCCTGATAACAGCTAAGTACTGACACCCGACTGCTGTCAGCTGCCTACTGCCAGCTGACTCATGACTGCCTAACGGCTGCCTACTGACAGCTGACTCCTGGCTACCTAACGGCTGCATACTGACAGCTGACTCGTGACTGCCTAACGGCTGCCTACTGACAGCTGACTCCTGACTGCCTAACGGCTGCCTACTGCCAGCTGACTCCTGACTGCCTAACGGCTGCCTACTGACAGCTGACTCCTGACTGCCTAACGGCTGCCTACTGCCAGCTGACTCCTGACTGCCTAACGGCTGCCTACTGCCAGCTGACTCCTGACTGCCTAACAGCTGCCTACTGCCAGCTGACTCCTGACTGCCTAACGGCTGCCTACTGCCAGCTGACTCCTGACTGCCTAACGGCTGCCTACTGACAGCTGACTCGTGACTGCCTAACAGCTGCCTACTGACAGCTGACTCCTGACTGCCTAACGGCTGCCTACTGACAGCTGACTCCTGACTACCTAACGGCTGCCTACTGACAGCTGACTCCTGACTGCCTAACGGCTGCCTACTGCCAGCTGACTCATGACTGCCTAACGGCTGCCTACTGCCAGCTGACTCCTGACTGCCTAACGGCTGCCTACTGACAGCTGACTCGTGACTGCCTAACGGCTGCCTACTGACAGCTGACTCCTGACTGCCTAACGGCTGCCTACTGCCAGCTGACTCCTGACTGCCTAACGGCTGCCTACTGACAGCTGACTCCTGACTACCTAACGGCTGCCTACTGACAGCTGACTCCTGACTGCCTAACGGCTGCCTACTGCCAGCTGACTCTTGACTGCCTAACGGCTGCCTACTGACAGCTGACTCCTGACTGCCTAACGGCTGCCTACTGACAGCTGACTCGTGACTGCCTAACGGCTGCCTACTGACAGCTGACTCCTGACTATAGACAGATGACTCATAACACCTGACTAGTGACTACTGACAGCTGACTCCTGACTGCCTAACAGCTGCCTACTGACAGCTGACTCCTGACTGCCTAACAGCTGCCTACTGACAGCTGACTCCTGACTGCCTAACAGCTGCCTACTGACAGCTGACTCCTGACTGCCTAACAGCTGCCTACTGACAGCTGACTCCTGACTGCCTAACAGCTGCCTACTGACAGCTGACTCGTGACTGCCTAACGGCTGCCTACTGACAGCTGACTCCTGACTGCCTAACAGCTACCTACTGCCAGCTGACTCCTGACTGCCTAACAGCTGCCTACTGACAGCTGACTCCTGACTGCCTAACAGCTGCCTACTGACAGCTGACTCGTGACTGCCTAACGGCTGCCTACTGACAGCTGACTCCTGACTGCCTAACGGCTGCCTACTGACAGCTGACTCGTGACTGCCTAACGGCTGCCTACTGACAGCTGACTCCTGACTGCCTAACGGCTGCCTACTGACAGCTGACTCCTGACTGCCTAACAGCTGCCTACTGACAGCTGACTCCTGACTGCCTAACAGCTGCCTACTGCCAGCTGACTCCTGACTGCCTAACGGCTGCCTACTGCCAGCTGACTCCTGACTGCCTAACGGCTGCCTACTGCCAGCTGACTCCTGACTGCCTAACGGCTGCCTACTGCCAGCTGACTCCTGACTGCCTAACGGCTGCCTACTGACAGCTGACTCCTGACTACCTAACGGCTGCCTACTGACAGCTGACTACTGACTGCCTAACAGCTGCCTACTGCCAGCTGACTCGTGCCTGCCTAACGGCTGCCTACGACAGCTGACTCCTGGCTATAGACAGATGACTCATAACACCTGACTAGTGACTACTGACAGCTGACTACTGACTACTGACTCCTGACTTCTGACTACTGGCAGTCGACTTAACAACTGACCCCTGCCTACTTACTACTGACAGCTAGCCACTAGCCACTGACAGCTAGCTACTGACAGCTAGCCACTGACAGCTAGTCACTGGCAGCTAACCACTGACAGCTAACCACTGCCAGCTAGCCACTGCCAGCTAACCACTGACAGCTGACTACTGACAGTTGACTCCTGACTACTGACATCTGACTCATGACTCATGACTCATGGCTCATGACTACTGACTCTTGACTATTGACAGCTGTCTACTGACGAATGACAGTTGACTACTGGCTAATGAAAACTGACTCCCTGACTATAGACAGCTGACTTTTGCTCCCGACTCCTGACCACTACCTAGTCAGCTGTCTACTGACTGCTGACATGGGACGGATGACTGCCAGCTGCTGTCTACTGACTGCTGACATGGGACGGATGACTGCCAGCTGCTGTCTACTGACTGCTGACATGGGACGGATGACTGTCAGCTGCTGTCTACTGACTGCTGACATGGGACGGATGACTGCCAGCTGCTGTCTACTGACTGCTGACATGGGACGGATGACTGCCAGCTGCTGTCTACTGACTGCTGACATGGGACGGATGACTGCCAGCTGCTGTCTACCGACTGCTGACATGGGACGGATGACTGCCAGCTGCTGTCTACTGACTGCTGACATGGGACGGATGACTGTCAGCTGCTGACTGCTGACTGCTGACATGGGACGGATGACTGTCAGCTGCTGACTGCTGACTGCTGACATGGGACGGATGACTGTCAGCTGCTGACTGCTGACTGCTGACATGGGACGGATGACTGTCAGCTGCTGACTGCTGACTGCTGACATGGGACGGATGACTGCCAGCTGCTGTCTACTGACTGCTGACATGGGACGGATGACTGTCAGCTGCTGACTGCTGACTGCTGACTGCTGACTGCTGACTGACCTGCGGTGGCTGAGGAACTTGCCGGTGACATGTCCTGAACCGTCACAGCCGGGCACCGGACACCGCAGCGGCTCGCTGTCCTGTCCGTCACGGCGACCCTTGGGTTTGTTGGCGCGCGGGCAGCCGGATAGGCTGCCGGACAGTCGGGCATCTCTGGTCAGCAGCCGAGCCATGGTTCAGCGGCGTGACACGCGTGACACCGAGCTGGTGCTGCTGAATCTCAATACTTTGGCCAGTCGGATGCGATACATCGGCTATGTTACACCCCCTGCCCTTTGTGAGTGTGTTGTGCGAGTTAGACTGTGCCGCCCAACCTGCGTGCTATGAGGGTAGCCTATATAACCCATCCGAATCACAACTGTAGCCCTCCGAAGCCCCTGTGACCTGCCCGCCCTCCTGACCACCCGCCACTGTACTCCTGTGTGTAGCATAGTCGAGCGCCCGCCCTCCTGCCCGCCCGGCGCCCGCCACTGACCTCCTGTGCGTAGCGTAGTTGCCGGTGGCGTGTCCCATGCCGTCGCAGCCGGGCGTGGGGCATGAGATGAGCTCGCGGCCGTCCCTGCCGCGAGGGCGTGTGTACGTGAACGGGGTGGACCTGTCGGGAGAGACGGCAGCCTGTGGTCGCGCTCTCCGTGAGGTACCGGTACCGTCAGCAACGGGGAGCAGCGCCGCACACACACGCCGACGCCGACACACAGACACACAGACACACAGTCGGTACACGATCATAGAGATCAAGACATGTCGCACCGACATGCAAACACAGCGATAAGCACAGCTGCTGTGAGACAGCAACAAATGAGAAAGGCAAACACGGCATTTTTCATATCAGATCGGGCACCATGAAACATTGTTTTAGTGAGCAGCAAATATTTAAGAACAGTGAAATGCCATTCTTGATTTTGCCTTTCCACCCAAAAATACCTAATTATCTGGAATATTCAGCTCGCTCCGAACGAAAAGCATGGACTTAACCATTTATCGTTTGAACCTTATAATCTCTCGTGAATCGCACACAGAAAGTCAAACATTTCAGTGTCGTGATTGCGAACGACATTTCACATTTCATCTGGGCCGGTCCACTCACAGGTCGCGCTGCAGAGCGTCGCTGCCGGCGGCCGTCAGCGGCTTGCCGGTGGCCCCCACCGAGTATGGCACCGCGTACGGCGAGTATGCCGCCGCCGGGGCGTAGTTGGCAGAGTACGCCGCGCTGTAGTCGGCCGCGCCGTAGCCGAAACTCTGGTACGCCGCACCGTTATAGGTGGCGCCAGCGTCGTACGTCGGCCGGTGGTACGTCAGAGAGGTGGAGTAGGTGGCTGTAGAGAGGGGGGGGGGGGGCGTCAGTAGAATGAGGGGTGAGGTCAGCGTTGTGAAGCATTAGGTGCTGATGGAGGCACATGAACAGAGAAAGGTCGTGGCAGACATGAGTAACGGAACGTAAGCAGCAGACAATGCGCCGCATGTCAGATTCAGGGACAATTTCGTTGACCTAATCAAGATGTCCTCACGTATGTTACCCATTCTTGCTTGACGAAGATTCTTATGGATCAAAACAGAACTGAATTACAGAACATGATAGGCGCGCTGAGAAGACGACGAATGTCGCCGGCTGTGTGGCAGTGGCGGCGGCGCGGTACGACTCACGATTGAGCGTACCACGGTACAGGACGGTTTGGGAGTCGGTGTACTCCAGCGTCTCCTGGTACGTCGGCTGCGATGCGGCGGCGGCGGCAGCGGCGGCGGCGGCGGCAGCAGCGGCAGCGGCAGCAGCAGCAGCGGACGGGTCCTGTGTCGACTGCGTATCGCCCGCCGCCGCGAGGTGATTGGAAGTCACCGGCGGCTGCGGCTGCTGCGGCTGTTGTTGCTGTTGTTGTTGCTGTTGTTGTTGTTGTTGTTGCTGCTGCTGCTGCTGATGCTGTTGCTGTTGCTGTTGCTGTTGCTGCTGCTGCTGCTGATGTTGTTGCTGCTGCTGCTGTTGATGGTGATGTTGTTGTTGCTGTTGATCCTGCGGCTGCTGGGAAATCTGCTGCTGCTGCTGCTGCTGCTGCTGTTGAGATGTAGCCGCCGCATAGTCTTCTCGTGAGTACATCACCTGTTACGAAAAAAGACGCGTCACCACTAGCAGATCCAGAATGGCCAACAAGTTGGTATGTATAGGACAAATACAAAAGGCTTTGACAAATTTCAAAACTCAGCGGATTTTCTTGTTTATACACAAGGAAATGAGTTAAAACCAGCTTCTCTTGGCCGATCAAGGCTGCAGTGCCTCCATTTGGTCCGCCGGCACTGACCTGGTCATGAGTGACGTCAGGCCGATCAAGGCTGCAGTGCCTCCATTTGGTCCGCCGGCACTGACCTGGTCATGAGTGACGTCAGGCCGATCAAGGCTGCAGTGCCTCCATTTGGTCCGCCGGCACTGACCTGGTCATGAGTGACGTCAGGCCGATCAAGGCTGCAGTGCCTCCATTTGGTCCGCCGGCACTGACCTGGTCATGAGTGACGTCAGGCCGACCAAGGCTGCAGTGCCTCCATTTGGTCCGCCGGCACTGACCTGGTCATGAGTGACGTCAGGCCGATCAAGGCTGCAGTGCCTCCATTTGGTCCGCCGGCACTGACCTGGTCATGAGTGACGTCAGGCCGATCAAGGCTGCAGTGCCTCCATTTGGTCCGCCGGCACTGACCTGGTCATGAGTGACGTCAGGCCGATCAAGGCTGCAGTGCCTCCATTTGGTCCGCCGGCACTGACCTGGTCATGAGTGACGTCAGGCCGATCAAGGCTGCAGTGCCTCCATTTGGTCCGCCGGCACTGACCTGGTCATGAGTGACGTCAGGCCGACCAAGGCTGCAGTGCCTCCATTTGGTCCGCCGGCACTGACCTGGTCATGAGTGACGTCAGGCCGATCAAGGCTGCAGTGCCTCCATTTGGTCCGCCGGCACTGACCTGGTCATGAGTGACGTCAGGCCGATCAAGGCTGCAGTGCCTCCATTTGGTCCGCCGGCACTGACCTGGTCATGAGTGACGTCAGGCCGATCAAGGCTGCAGTGCCTCCATTTGGTCCGCCGGCACTGACCTGGTCATGAGTGACGTCAGGCCGATCAAGGCTGCAGTGCCTCCATTTGGTCCGCCGGCACTGACCTGGTCATGAGTGACATCAGGCCGATCAAGGCTGCAGTGCCTCCATTTGGTCCGCCGGCACTGACCTGGTCATGAGTGACGCAGTCGATGGCACGCCCGAGGCTGAAGTCCACCGGAGAGTTGTTGGAGAAGTCCACCGGCTCCGTCTGCTCGTCGAACGACGCCTGAGACTCGACCCGCGGCGGCGGACTGTACGCCGGGCTGCTCGGTCTGCGAACAGTCAACAGTCAGAGTCGGAGTCAGGCGATGGTGAAGACAACGTCCTGTTCAAAGCCTGTGAAGAGTCAGAGGACTGTTAGAGGTCTGGTTCCGGTGAACTGAGCGATCACAGGCGGCACAACAGATCATGGACTAGTGAACTGTTCAAAAAGGATGGAGGCACGTGGCTGCTATAATTATATAGCAAACAGGAACATAATTTTAATCAGGCCCATTCAGGATTAAGAGTTGATATGGTGACTGTTCCAGCGGAAGTAATTCAATATTGCTGACACATAAGATCCTAATGCCTCGCTATATTCACATACAAAGCGTGATTCTCAAATATACTGCAATGCCCCAGAAGTCGGCCAATTCTGACCAGCGACATGGCGCCACCTAGCCGGACCCGCCGGCCTCACTAGCGCCACCTAGCCGGACCCGCCGGCCTCACTGGCGCCACCTGGCCGGTACCCGAGCGTCTTACCCGAGCGCCATCTGCTGTCGGGGCACGGTGAGGTCGAGCGTCTGGTTCTCCGGACTGCCCTGCTGCGGACTTGCTCGGCCGTGCGGAGAAGCGCCGCCCACCCGCGGACTGGCTGCCGCCTGTGGGAAGACGAGGTCAGAGGGATGTCAGGCGCCGCCCACCCGCGGAATGGATGCCGCCTGTGGGAAGACGAGGTCAGAGGGATGTCAGGCGCCGCCCACCCGCGGACTGGCTGCCGCCTGTGGGAAGACGAGGTCAGATGGCAGGTCAGAGGGATGTCAGGCGCCTCCCACCCGCGGACTGGCTGCTGTCTGTGGGGAGACGAGGTCAGAGGTCAGGTCAGAGGGACGTCAGGCGCCGCCCACCCGCGGACTGGCTGCTGTCTGTGGGGAGACGAGGTCAGGTCAGAGGGACGTCAGGCGCCGCCCACCCGCGGACTGGCTGCTGTCTGTGGGGAGACGAGGTCAGAGGTCAGGTCAGAGGGATGTCAGGCGCCGCCCACCCGCGGACTGGCTGCTGTCTGTGGGGAGACGAGGTCAGAGGTCAGGTCAGAGGGATGTCAGGCGCCGCCCACCCGCGGACTGGCTGCTGTCTGTGGGGAGACGAGGTCAGAGGTCAGGTCAGAGGGACGTCAGGCGCCGCCCACCCGCGGACTGGCTGCTGTCTGTGGGGAGACGAGGTCAGAGGTCAGGTCAGAGGGACGTCAGGCGCCGCCCACCCGCGGACTGGCTGCTGTCTGTGGGGAGACGAGGTCAGAGGTCAGGTCAGAGGGACGTCAGGCGCCGCCCACCCGCGGACTGGCTGCTGTCTGTGGGGAGACGAGGTCAGGTCAGAGGGACGTCAGGCGCCGCCCACCCGCGGACTGGCTGCTGTCTGTGGGGAGACGAGGTCGGAGGGCAGGTCAGAGGGTAGTTCAGAGATAAGATCAGAGGGCGGTCAGGTCATAGGGGAGGTCAGAGGGAATGTCAGAGGGCAGGTCACAGGTCGGATAATATGGCAGGTCACAGATCAGAGGTCAAGTCAGAAGTTAGATTAGAGGTCAGGGTATGAGTCAGGTCAGATGTCAGGCCATAGGGCAGGTCAGAGGCCAGACCAGGGGTCAGGTCAGAGGGCAGGGCAGAGGCCAGGTCAGAGGCCAGGTCAGGGGGCAGGGCAGAGGCCAGATCAGGGGTCAGGTCAGAGGGCAGGGCAGAGGCCAGGTCAGGGGTCAGGTCGGAGGGCAGGGCAGAGGCCAGGTCAGGGGCAGGTCAGAGGCCAGATCAGGAGCAGGCCAGAGGGTAGGGCAGGTTATAGGTCATGTCAGAGGGCAGATGACACCCCTGCGATGAGGTGCTGCGGACGCGGTGACAGGGGTCGGGTCAGAGGCTAGGTTGATGCAAAATGATGTTTAGCCCATGTCAAGCTTTGCACACGTCTGGGGTGTGAGAAGAGCTTGGGTCAGGTGAAAAGTTACGTCAGAGGACACGGTAGAGACGGGTGCTCTCGAGGCCAGAGGCTATCATTAAAGAGCTGCGCTGGCGTCAGACTGGTGTGTAGCAGGAGCAATGGTGCGCGATAGCACAGGACAAGGGACAGGGCACGATTATCTGCCTATGGCGATGCCATTGACAAGCATGGCGCAACTGCATTAAACAAAATCAACTCTTTTAGAAATATTGATAAAGTGTGTCAATACTTCCCTAATAATAACCTACGCTTGGGCTCATCCCAGGAATGTGCTAAAGCAAACGCCTTGGGCTCTTCTCAGACGACGAACGACATCGAACCCATCAGCGAAGATAAAACAAAAACAAAGTTACAATACTAGCCCCCCCCCCCTCCCCCGGAGTGTTGCGTGAGCGAGTGTGAGCGGAAGTGTTGTTACCCACCTGGACGGGCTCGTAGGCGGCCGGCGTCATGAGCGCGGCCTCGGCGTGATACCGCTGATCCGGGTACACATCGTATCCGCCGTAGCCGTTCATCGCGTACAGTGACGTCATCGACGACATGACCGAGACCTGTTGGAGGGCCGGCGCCGGCGCCAGCGGCAACGGGTGACGCACGGCCGCCGTCATCGCGCCGGGCGTCATCATAGTGGCCGTGGCCGTGGTGTAGGTGTACCCGGCACCACACCCCACCGCCGCCGCCGCCGCCGCCGCCGCAGAGGGCTCCCGTGACGTCATGGTGACGTAGGAGGCCGGCGGCAGGGGCTGCAGCGGTCGCGGTGGCGGGGCGGAGTAGGGCAGCGAGGTGGCCAGGCTGGCGGAGGTGACGGCGCCGCTGGCGGGGGGCGGAGGGCCGGCGGCGGAGCTGACGGACAGGGGCCCGGTTAGACTCGTCACCCACAGGATGTCAGCTGTCAGAACAATGGTCATGCTGTCAGGCTGTAAGTGGCGACCAGGAAAAGTTTGGCGGGCGTTGTCAAAACGTCCAATTGTTGGACGAACTTCTTAGCAGTTCGATCAATATTACCAGGGAACAAGACACAAATCGTTCCCGTATTCTGTGAGTTCGTGAGCCCCAAAATATTATATAACAAAATATGTCACTTTGTCGAGTTCCTGGAGCTCTTCGACCAAAGTTGCATACCTAGGTAGATGATGGAACTGCATATGTAGTTGCATGTCCTGACCCATTCAGAGCGAGAGGTGTAAAGGTATGCTCAATGCTCAGTATCTATTGTATTTTCCCGCTTGTGTTCATAAAATATGATTGTGCACGCCAGGTGACAAGACCTACGCATGCAACCGAAGGCTAAATAATCATCATCATTTGCGTCATCATCAGGGGGCTGCCAACACACCTGGGCACGCCGGCGCGGCTGGCCAGCTGAGTTCCGACACCGTACTGAGCCGTCGCCGCCGCCGGCCGCACCGGCTCGGGCCTCTTGTAGAAGTCGCCGTAGTAGCCATACCGGGACTGTGCCGACGCCTCGAACTCTGTCCCGAGACCAGTGTACGAGGTCTGTGGTTCCCCGAGAGCGCTGGGCGGGGGCGGGGGCGCCGTCTCCTGCTGCGCCGCCGCCGCCGCCTGCGCTGCAGCCGCCGCCGCCGTGGCCGCCGCCACCTCGGCCGGCGCAGAATCCTCGGTTACCATGGTAACGGTCAGGTGAGCCGGGAGGGAGGCTGCCATGTCCGGCAGCTGCGGTCGCAGATCAGACAAAGAGATTACCACCGCGGCGGCTACGGAGACGGGCGTCGGTGCATCCGCCGCCGCCGCTGCCACTGACGCTGACGCGTCAACCCGCTCGTTCTTGAGCTCGAGCAGGGTGCGCGAGCTCTCCTGGTCGTCGGGTTCGAGCAGCAGCTGGTCGTCGGCCACGCGCTGCGCGGTCTTCTGTTCGCCGAAGTCGTTGCTGAGTCCGGCGAAGAGCGGCACGGCGTCGGACGCGAGCCGGCGACCCTCGGCGTCCAGCGGGGCGAACGCGCCGCCCGCGCCGAGCTCCACCTGGCGGCCGGGCGGCTTGAAGCCACCACCTGCTTGGGGAAGGGCGCAGGGTCCGGTCAGGGGCTTGGGGGTGCAGGTCACTGTGGCTTCAGAAATGAAGGGAAGCAGCTTAATGAAGCCATTAGTGTCAAACCACATCAGCTCGACCAAATGTTAATACAGTGATGCGGCTTTCAGAGGTGGAATTCAAGGCACCACTGATGTTATAACTTATATCTGATTGATTGAAGACAGCACTGTTTATCTCACAAACGAGGAATGCCTCCTAACTCCTTAGTCCAACTCATTGTGGCACAGCCCACAACAATGGGCCGCCTTTGTGCTGCAGTGCAACGAAAGATAGCGAAGTTTTCCCATTCCGGCAGTAAAGCGAGGAAAACATTTCGTCGCCGGGGAGCGGGTATTTCCCCCGCTACCCGCTCCTCTAACGTCTTTAGATTCGTTCGGAATTCGAATCATGAATACAGACACAGACTGACGCTGTGTTGCTAATCTGAACCGTATGACGTTCCCGGTCACGAAAATACAAACGAGCACAGTTAAAGCATTCAGATGCATAAGGACAAACACTCGCATGAAAACTGAGATCGGCCGTGTTCTTGTCAGCGGAAAAGGGAGAATTTGACCGTGAAAGGCACCTGCAGCTCGCAGCGCCCCTGCCAGTCTGTCGTCCCGTTTATGCAGGTGTGCGTGGCCCTCAGCTGTACTCTCACCGGTCATGTTGAGCGCCGTCTGGGCCAGCAGGTTGATCCGCTGTTTCTGCTCCCGGGCCGCCTGTTTGTTGACGGCCGCCAGAGGACAGCCCGACAATGACCTGACGTCAGGTCGCGGGGTCACTCACGTGTCAAAAAGTATACAGTACACAATAGACTGGTGGTGAAGGGCGAATATGAAAAGCTAAGTTGTAATATTAACGATTCCTCCGAATACGTTGTCAAAAGTCGACATTCGTCATTCCGCAATTCGCATTCATTTTAGAGTAAAAACTGGTCTAGGGCAATATGCCATCAGCAAACATCAAAAGGCACATACAGTACGTTTTACGTCAACTGTCGTTTGAAGATATGTCCAAGGTCCAAGACCGTGTGCTAAAAGCTTTAATAATCCTGGAGTAACTGCACACAGATGACCTCTGACTGACCTTTGTGTGGTGCTGATCTGACCTCTGACTGACCTGTGTGTGGTGCGGCTGTTGCTGACATGACCTCTGCCGCTGCAGCCCGGGGTTGGACACTTCAGTATCGTCTCGTACTGAGCTAGAACTGGCAGCAGCACAACATTAGTGGATATGAGCCGGTTGAGCTCGTCGCGTTCAGAGGTTTACACCAGCATACATAACTGTGATTCAGATTCAGGTGGATGATGGATCCAAAACACTCATAACTGACGACATGATGTACGGGTGGGGTCAGAGTTCAAAAAGCTCTTCCAAATTTCGAAGCTAATTTGATTCTGCTGGCGTACCTATTTATGGCGCTTTAATTAAAAGCACACTTGCCTAAGAAGAATATGGCCGACTTAGGGTGCGATCGGCAACACGACGAATTCGCCGTAATCACGACGAATTCGTCGGTGATTCGTCGGACGCCGAATATTCGCTCAGTTTGTGTTCGGCAACACTACGAATCTGCAAACGAGCGAATTGGCCCGACGAATTCGCTCTGTCGGAGCGCGAATTTCGGGTGCGATCGGCAACACGACGAATTCGCTCTCCGACGAATCCAACGAATTCGCTCCCCGACGAATTCGCTGTCTCGTGCGTTCTGTAACAACAAAATTATCCGCCGGTTTTGTCACTGCTGCGCCGTGTCATGGTTTGTGTAGTTATAGGGCCTTGGTTTGTGTGGTTATTTTACTTGTTTTCAGAAATCACGGTACTTTGAACTTTGTCAGTGCTCAGCAACACTGCAGTCAATACAGCAATACTGCATATGACGTTATGGGCAAAAGAAAAGAAACTAATTTCTTTTGCACACTGCAAAAGAAATTAGCCCTCCCGACGACTGGTTTGGAAATTCGCGCTCCGACAGAGCGAATTCGTCGGACGAATTCGCTCGTTTGCAGATTCGTCGTGTTGCCGAACACAAACTGAGCGAATATTCGGCGTCCGACGAATCACCGACGAATTCGTCGTGATTACGGCGAATTCGTCGTGTTGCCGATCGCATCCCTAGGGTGCGATCGGCAACACGACGAATTCGCTGTTATCACGACGAATTCGCTGTTATCACGACGAATTCGTCGGTGATTGGTCGGTCCAGTGGTAGATCTAGGTTTCGAGTTTGGGGGACAAAAAAAATCGCTTCGTTTCGTCAGCGAAAAGTTGTTCACGGGGGGGGGGGGGGGGTCGGGTCGTCAGCGCAGAGTCGTTGATGAGCAGGAGGGGGGGGGGGGGTCGTCGGGTCGTCAGCACGAAAGTTTCCTTGAATGGGGAAGGGGGGGTAAATCTCGCCTTCCCGGAACAAAAATCACAACCTCCCGGAACGGTTGGGGATATGCATTTGCCTATGGATTTGTCGTTGGGGGGGGGGGGCAATTGGGGCATCCCAGAACAGATTGACCAACACAATCTCTAAATAACACACTACATCTCATATTTCGATAAAACTACGTGTCTAGGGTTATCTGGGCTGTTGATTTACGCTGTGAACTTTTCAGCCTCGTCCGTCAAATGGTTTTCGAGTTACAGCCTCGGGCAACTTTGTAATGTCAAGCAAAACTCAAATTTTCAGCGGACAATATCTCCCATCTAAACCAGTAAAACGCCTTAATCGGCAGTAACCGAGGGGTATCTGTTGCTTCCCTGGGACAAACTACATACCAAATAAGTTGTATTACATTTGTCATGATCTCTTTTCTCGAATCCGCCAAAAGGGAGTACGTCCTGAGCGCTGCATGCTTCATCGTATAAATTAATGCTTAGATAAATCAAGCCATTTTTTATCAAGAATAATTTTGGTTCATTTCGACATTTGCATGTGCCACACGCTGTGGTACCACCCCTATCAGAACGCATCATACAAAAATAAAAATGTATTTGATGGTCCTATCCAATGGTGAAAACCCGATCTCAATCGGAGCAGTGGTTGCAAAGTTATTAGCTTCCGAAAAGCGTCTGTACGGCCGGTTCGGGCCGGGTCAAATGTAAATTTGTCTAGTAAGTTGACGAGAAACCTCACGGGCGCTTCGCGCCCGCTCGGTAATCATGCGAGTCATATAAACCTATATACCAGTAAAACACCTTTTTGGGCGATGACCGAGCGGGTGCGCTCTGGTAAAGGTAAAACAGGTTTGAAATATGAAACGGTAAGGGAGCACACGTGGTAGTAACACATAGTCATTTTAGTCCTTTTAATCCTCCAGAAAAATTGCCAGGCCTCAATGCATTCCAACATAAAAATTAAGTTGTATTAAATTGTTCATGATCTCCTTTCTCGAATCCACCAAAAGGGAGTACGTCTTGAGCGCTGGATGCTTCATCGTATCAATTAATGTTTAGATTAATAAAGCCATTTTTAATCAAGAATGATGTTTGTTCATTTCGACGTTTGCGTGAGCCAATTGCCACGCGCTCAAGTACCACCCCTATCAGAACGCACCATACAAAAAACGAAATTGATTTGAGGGACCTATCCAATGGTGAAAACCCGATCTCAATCGGAACAGTGGTTGCAAAGTTATTAGCTTCCGAAAAGCGTCTGTTCTGCCGGGTCGGGCCGGTTCGGGCCGGGTCAAATATAAATTTGTCTAGTAAGTTGACGAGAAACCTCACGGGAGCTTCACGCCTGCTCGGTAATCACCGGAATCATCAGGAACAATATATTATTATGATGTAATCATTTTTGGAAATTCGGAAATTTGGCTATTTCAATACGTGATCTCAGGTCAATCACGTGATTTTATAATGTGGTCTTTTAAAATTCGGATTTTTTTCCATGCCAGAATGGACAGCGATACATAAACCTTCGATGTTAAAAATTGTGAGTTTTTTTTTCTCTAAATATAATATTTATATTTTTGTATTTGGAAAAATCATGGTCACCATGGTCATGGTCTTTGGTAATAACTTTGCACGTAATTGTGCTAGAGAGCTCAATTAAACGGCATTATGCTTAGGTATCTCGTCGACCTGCTTTCAATTATATACATCAGCCCTGTAGTCGCTCTGTGACCTCAAGGTCACGTGACCAGAGGTCACCCGGTGCAGTCCACGTCAGATCGACCAAACCATAACATTCTACTTCTCACATTTCGATTGAACTAGGTGTCGGAGGTTATCTGGGCCGTACATTCACGCTGTAAAATTTTAAACTCCGTCCGTCGTATGGTTTTTGAATTATAACCTCAGGCATCTCGTTAATGTCGCACAAAGGTTTAATTTTCTTCGGGAGATATATATCGGGATATATCCTATAAATAATTCGAATGATATAAAACTATGTATCATCAGAATTGCCATGAACCACAAATTAAGGTAATGTAATCTTGTGTGAGAACTCGAATGGAAAAGTGTCGAAATTTTAGCATGTGACATCGGGTCAGGCCACGTGATTTCGTTATGTTCTCAGTTCAAATTCGTTATTTTTCTTCGGTGGAATATAGGAGGGTGCAGGCCCTTTGAATTACGTGCCAACCTATTTCGCTCAGTGATCAAGATCACATGATGATATAATTAAATATTTAGCCGATAGGCGTCTGTGGTTCCTCAAGATATCAATTTTTCTCCTCTCTATTTCCAGACCGAGAATGTTATAAAATAGCTAAAAGTGTCTTCCAGAGAAAACAAAATGTTCAATTGTGCCAAATAAAACGAAACATGTCAACAAATTATCTATTGTATAATCAAGCCAGGTCATTTGGCGAATCAACCTCACCTCAGGAGACCACCTTGAGGGCATGAAGTGACATGTGTGGGTCATGCTATGCATAATTGAATGCAGCTCGACGGGGCAGATACAATGCCGCTGAGTTAAGCTCTCTAGCACAATAATTATGTGCAAAGTTATTACAAAAGACCATGATTTTTAAACAACAACAAAAATATATATATAGGAAAAACCTATCTCAAATTTCTTACCATCGAAGGTCAATATATCGAAGTCGATTCTGGCATGAAACAAATTCCGAATTTTCAATGGCCACATGATAAAATCACGTGATCTGACCTAAGATCACATGTGGAGCATTCCACAGTAAGACAACCGGTGGGTGCCATCTGACCATTTTTTATTTTCTTGAAAAGTTGTGCATTGGGGGTTTCAAGGGCGGGGAATTCATGGGTGGTGACCAAAAAATCCCCCCAATTTTTTTTCTCTCCAAAATACGGCCTTCCGTATTTTCCCAAGTTCACTGTGCAGGCCCAATTTTGACTACCAATAACTCCGAGACAAAAACAAAAACTATTTTGAAAACTTTTTTGTTTGGATCAGGATTAGTCGAAGAACAATTTGGCAATCACGGACTTTCTATTTGTTTGTTTGTTTTGTCACGTGACCTCGTGGCTTACTTTTTGCGCCATGACCTTGACCTGTTGGAAACTGAAATGAGCATTTCCGTCTGATGGCGATATGAGCTTCATTGATGTACTTTCGTATACAAAATAAACAAAAGTGGGGTTTGACCTGTAAAACCAACTTTTGGGGACTTCCACAGTAAGACAACCATTTTGTTTTCAAATTTGCAGTCAGACCATTTTTTTTAAGTTGTGAACTGGGGGGTTTCAAGGGCGGAGAATGCATTGGTGGGGACAAAAAAAACAAGCAAAACAGAAAACAAGATAGGCCTTCCGAAAATTTCCCAAGCTCACCGTGCAGGCCTAATTTTGACGACCAATAACTCCGAGACTAAAGAAGTGATTTTGTATTGTTTGGATCGGGTCAAAGAACAATTTGGAAATCTCGGATTTTCTATTTTCATTTTGTCACATGACCTCGTGACCTACATTTTGCACCGTGACCTTGACCTGTTGGAAACTGGAATTATGTTTTTTCGTCTGATGAAGATTTGAGTTCCATTGATGTCCTTCCGTATAAAAATCTAAAAAGTGGGGTTCGACCTGTAAAAACTACTTTTGAGCCTTGCAATGCACACAATACGCTGTTTGGGTACGTTACGTTGTATTGGCCTGGCAGGTTATATGGCGACCTGATGTCGGTGTAACAGGCACCAACCGAGAGGTTTCGTCGTCAGGAGACACTCTGTACTTTGTTTCGAAAGCCTATATCAAGTAGATGCGAAGCTATCGACGGACAGGTGCCCAAACAGCGTATTATGTCAGCATTGCATGACTCAAAAATGATTTTTACAGGTTGAACCCCGCTTTTTATACGAAAGGACATCAATGAAGCTCAGATCTTCATCAGACGGAAATTTGAATTTCAGTTTCCAACAGGTCAAGGTCACGGCGCAAAAAGTAGGCCACGAAATCACGTGATAGAAACAAAATCGAAACTCCGTGATTGCCAAATTGTTCTTCGACTAATCCTGATCCAAACAATTAAAACAAATGGAAATCGCTTTTTTAGTCTGAGTTATTGGTCGTCAAAATTAGGCCTGCACAGTGAACTTGGGAAAATACGGAAGGCCGTATCTTGGAAAATGTATTTTTTTTATTTTTTTGGTCACCACCTTGAACCTTGAACCAGTGCACAACTTTTCAAGAAAATAAAAAATGGTCGGACAACAATTTTTTTTGGTTCTCTTACTGTGTTGTTTTGGTTGTCTCCCCATGTAAAAATTAAAACAAAAATCGTATTTTCGAAGAAAGATTTATCCGCCACTGTACCAGGACAAAAATCACAACCTACCGTATCGGTTGGGGGGGAGGCAAAAACATACGTTTGCCTACCGATATTTCATTGGGGGGGGGGGGGGGGCAATTGCCCATTTTGCCCAACCGTAGATCCGCCACTGCGTCGGTCAGCGAATATTCGCTCAATTTGTGTTCGGCAACACGACGAATCTGCAAACGAGCGAATTCGCCCGACGAATTCGCTCTGTCGGAGCGCGAATTTCCAAACCAGTCGTAGGGAGGGCTAATTTCCTTTGCAGTGTGCCATAACTTCATCGGCAGTATTGCTGTGTTGACTGCAGTATTGCTGAGTACTGACAAAGTTCAAACTACCGTGATTTCTGAAAACAAGTAAAATAACCACACAAACCAAGGCCCTATAACTACATAAACCATGACACGGCGCAGCAGTGACAAAACTGGCGGATAATTTTGTTGTTACAGAACGCACGAGACAGCGAATTCGCCGGAGAGCGAATTCGTTGGATTCGTCGGAGAGCGAATTCGTCGTGTTGCCGATCGCACCCTTAGGGCGTGATCGGCAACACGATGAATTCGCCGTAATCACGACGAATTCGTCGGTGATTCGTCGGACGCCGAATATTCGCTCAGTTTGTGTTCGGAAACACGACGAATCTGCAAACGAGCGAATTCGCCCGACGAATTCGCTCTGTCGGAGCGCGAATTTCCAAACCAGTCGTCAGGAGGGTTAATTTCTTTTGCAGTGTGCCATAACGTCATCTGCAGTATTCCTGTATTGACTGCAGTGTTGCTGAGTACTGACAAAGTTCAAAGTACCGTGATTTCCGAAAACAAGTAAAATAACCACACAAACCAAGGCCCTATAACTACACAAACCATGACACGGCGCAGCAGTGACAAAACTGGCGGATAATTTTGTTGTTACAGAACGCACGAGACAGCGAATTCGTCGGAGAGCGAATTCGTTGGATTCGTCGGAGAGCGAATTCGTCGTGTTGCCGATCGCACCCTTGGTCTGTGTTAAAAATCCAGAATCGTTCACCTTTGACGGATTTTCGTCGTTTCAAGTGGGACTGCCACGTGATAGGCCTCCCCTGGATCCGCCAGTGTTCTACGTCAACATATTATCGACAATTTCTGACCTTAGAACTTTAGACGAAGTCAACGTAATTGCACGTATCTGCAATCTTACGAACATGACACATACGCATAAGTTAAGTAAGTGCATTGAATAAGACACACGTATGACATTCTGGCATAATGACGCGTTAATCTAAGATGGAACTTTAACTCGCGTTTGGCTAGTTGGGTTGTTGTTAAGTTACAGTCACGCACATTTACGACAGCTTGATATAACCTGTTCCGGCACTTACTTTCAGACGTGACTTTGTCCCTCCTGGGACATCCAGATAGGCTGCTTGAAAGTAGGGATATCTCTTAGAGAGCAGTGTTGGCATGGCTTACCTTACATCATAGGACTTACAGACACAGGGCGATGCCGTCACCTACCCAGTACCCACCCTCGGAGGACCACCTTCCCACCCTCGGTGGACCACCTTCCCACCCTCGGTGAACCACCTTCCCACCCTCGGTGAACCACCTTCCCACCCTCGGTGGACCACCTTCCCACCCTCGGTGGACTACCTTCCCACCCTCGGTGGACCACCTTCCCACCCTCGGTGGCCCACCTTCCCACCCTCGGTGGACTACCTTCCCACCCTCGGTGGACCACCTTCCCACCCTCGGTAGACCACCTTCCCACCCTCGGTGAACCACCTTCCCACCCTCGGTGAACCACCTTCCCACCCTCGGTGGACCACCTTCCCACCCTCGGTGGGCTACCTTCCCACCCTCGGTGGACCACCTTCTCACCCTCGGTGGCCCACCTTCCCACCCTCGGTGGACTACCTTCCCACCCTCGGTGGACCACCTTCCCACCCTCGGTGGCCCACCTTCCCACCCTCGGTGGCCCACCTTCCCACTCTCGGTGGACTACCTTCCCACCCTCGGTGGACCACCTTCCCACCCTCGGTGGCCCACCTTCCCACCCTCGGTGGACTACCTTCCCACCCTCGGTGGACCACCTTCTCACCCTCGGTGGCCCACCTTCCCACCCTCGGTGGACTACCTTCCCACCCTCGGTGGACCACCTTCCCACCATCCGTGGACCACCTTCCCACCCTCGGTGGATTACCCTCCCACCCTCAGTGAACTACCTTCCCACCCTCGGTGGACCACCTTCCCACCCTCGGTGGCCCACCTTCCCACCCTCGGTGGACCACCTTCCCACCCTCGGTGGACTACCTTCCCACCCTCGGTGGACTACCTTCCCACCCTCGGTGGACCACCTTCCCACCCTCGGTGGACTACCTTCCCACCCTCGGTGGACTACCTTCCCACCCTCGGTGGACCACCTTCCCACCCTCGGTGGACCACCTTCCCACCATCGGGACCACCTTCCCACCCTCGGTGGACCACCTTCCCACCCTCGGTGGACTACCTTTCCACCCTCGGTGGTCCACCTTCCCATCCTCGGTGGACAACCTTCCCACCCTCGGTGGACCACCTTCCCACCCTCGGTGGACTGACTACCTTCCCACCCTCGGTGGACTACCTTCCCACCCTCGGTGGACCACCTTTCCACCCTCGGTGGCCCACCTTCCCACCCTCGGTGGACTACCTTCCAACCCTCGGTGGACTACCTTCCAACTCTCGGTGGACTACTTTCCCACCCTCGGTGGACCACCTTCCCACCCTCGGTGGACTACCTTCCCACCCTCGGTGGACCACCTTCCCACCCTCGGTGGCCCACCTTCCCACCCTCGGTGGCCCACCTTCCCACCCTCTGTGGACTACCTTCCCACCCTCGGTGGACCACCACCAGAGGTGACAGTAAGCTCGTCGCCAGCCCAACTTTTCCGCTCGCCGAGTTTAGACGAGCTCTCTCCACTGTTCAAACTATGACAGCAAATTAGACGGGCCGGGTGGCGGCGACAGGTGGACAAAAGTGGGCAGACGCTGGCACCGCCACGGCGGGATATGGCAACCGCTCCCGGTAAACCGAACATGAGAGGCGTCCCGGCCAAACGGTCACCGAAACCGCGGCACCCACACAAAAGGCGGAGGATGCCCTTCCTGAGACGATGTTGGTTGGTTTTGAGCCGGCTATGTTCGCCGAGTATACTTATCTACGTTAGCTAAATGAATACCACTAACTAGACTTTAGGACGTATTTATGTGATAGCACGGGAGCTAACACAAAACTAGTAAACGGTAATCGTCGGCCATTTAGTTCGACGTTTGTGATGGCTAAAGATATTCCTCACTACCTCGTGCTAATATATACAATGCCAGCAATTAATTCACTATGTGCCGGTATAAATCAACTAATGACATGTGCATTGTGCACGGCCCAGTCTAAATTCTCCCGGCGCCCTCCAATGATTTCCTATTTCTTATGCACCCTGCACTCCTTTGCTCCCTTCAGCGGACCTCAGCCTAACCCTACGCTGGTAGACAGTAGCTCCTTACCTTCTGTGATGAGAGTACAGTCCCGTGAGATGGCCCGTGCCATCGCAGCTGGGGGTCGGACATTTGCTGCAGTCTGTAACAGAACGGCCACGGTTACGCGAACAATGAACGACACAGGTCATAAGCTGGGAGATATCAGCACAGCCGCGAACAAAGCGGACCTAGGTACCGGAGCCCCGCAGTACACCACATACAATGCATTGTAATCAAACTGTGGGTTCTAAATTCGTGACATTGGTTTCCTTCCTAAGGAAGGAACGAAGGAAGGAACGTCGTATTAATATATACATCTGGTGGATTAGTTCATCCCTATCGGTTATTTGAAAAACGGTGTCCTTAAAGGGAAATATTCACCTTGTATCATAAAATGGAGTTTTTACTTGAAATCGATAGACGAGACCAAAAAATATTGTAAATTTATCACATTTTGCATATAACAATTCCTACAGAGAGATATTTCAAGTCAAAGTTGATAAGCGATCCACGCTTATAACGACTAGTACTTGCAAGTACTTGGTAACGAATTTCGAATTCTGGGCTTGTCTCGTATTGTTTTTTTGACAAAATTGTATGGAAAATATGTCTTGCACTCTGTATATTGTGACGATGTGCCCTAATATCCTTAACAATCAACAAACATTGAATAATAAGGTAAACAAATTAGCAGGTAACTTGGGCACGCTACGACGGCCTAGTTAGTGGTTGCAACCCTTAATTTTTGCAAATTGGTTCATTTGTTTTCAACATTAGGCGTTTTGTATAGTTTTGTCTCTGACTGCATACAACACTATACTTTATCTTATCATGACAAATAATCATTTAGAGAGACAATAAATAAACAAATAATGAGAAAAAAAAACTGGTAATGAAATCGGAAGTTCACTTGGGCACGCAACGGCGACCTATTTAGTGTCGGTGATTTGTTTCAGGGACCAATCAGAGACGCTATCAAGAAAGAAAAGCGCCCGAGCCCAGATATGTCACGCTTCCAAAGAAAGAAAGAAAAGCGCCCGAGCCCAGATATGTCACGCTTCCAAAGAGTAAAGGGAGAAGAAAAGCGCCCGAGCCCAGATATGTCACGCTTCCAAAGAGTAAAGGGAGAAGAAAAGCGCCAGAGCCCAGATATGTCACGCTTCCAAAGAGTAAAGGGAGAAGAAAAGCGCCAGAGCCCAGATATGTCACGCTTCCAAAGAGTAAAGGGAGAAGAAAAGCGCCCGAGCCCAGATATGTCACGCTTCCAAAGAGTAAAGGGAGAAGAAAAGCGCCAGAGCCCAGATATGTCACGCTTCCAAAGAGTAAAGGGAGAAGAAAAGCGCCAGAGCCCAGATATGTCACGCTTCCAAAGAGTAAAGGGAGAAGAAAAGCGCCAGAGCCCAGATATGTCACGCTTCCAAAGAGTAAAGGGAGAAGAAAAGCGCCAGAGCCCAGATATGTCACGCTTCCAAAGAGTAAAGGGAGAAGAAAAGCGCCAGAGCCCAGATATGTCACGCTTCCAAAGAGTAAAGGGAGAAGAAAAGCGCCAGAGCCCAGATATGTCACGCTTCCAAAGAGTAAAGGGAGAAGAAAAGCGCCAGAGCCCAGATATGTCACGCTTCCAAAGAGTAAAGGGAGAAGAAAAGCGCCAGAGCCCAGATATGTCACGCTTCCAAAGAGTAAAGGGAGAAGAAAAGCGCCAGAGCCCAGATATGTCACGCTTCCAAAGAGTAAAGGGAGAAGAAAAGCGCCAGAGCCCAGATATGTCACGCTTCCAAAGAGTAAAGGGAGAAGAAAAGCGCCAGAGCCCAGATATGTCACGCTTCCAAAGAGTAAAGGGAGAAGAAAAGCGCCAGAGCCCAGATATGTCACGCTTCCAAAGAGTAAAGGGAGAAGAAAAGCGCCAGAGCCCAGATATGTCACGCTTCCAAAGAGTAAAGGGGGAAGAAAAGCGCCAGAGCCCAGATATGTCACGCTTCCAAAGAGTAAAGGGAGAAGAAAAGCGCCAGAGCCCAGATATGTCACGCTTCCAAAGAGTAAAGGGAGAAGAAAAGCGCCAGAGCCCAGATATGTCACGCTTCCAAAGAGTAAAGGGAGAAGAAAAGCGCCAGAGCCCAGATATGTCACGCTTCCAAAGAGTAAAGGAAGAAGAAAAGCGCCAGAGCCCAGATATGTCACGCTTCCAAAGAGTAAAGGGAGAAGAAAAGCGCCAGAGCCCAGATATGTCACGCTTCCAAAGAGTAAAGGGAGAAGAAAAGCGCCAGAGCCCAGATATGTCACGCTTCCAAAGAGTAAAGGGAGAAGAAAAGCGCCAGAGCCCAGATATGTCACGCTTCCAAAGAGTAAAGGGAGAAGAAAAGCGCCAGAGCCCAGATATGTCACGCTTCCAAAGAGTAAAGGGAGAAGAAAAGCGCCAGAGCCCAGATATGTCACGCTTCCAAAGAGTAAAGGGAGAAGAAAAGCGCCAGAGCCCAGATATGTCACGCTTCCAAAGAGTAAAGGGAGAAGAAAAGCGCCAGAGCCCAGATATGTCACGCTTCCAAAGAGTAAAGGGAGAAGAAAAGCGCCAGAGCCCAGATATGTCACGCTTCCAAAGAGTAAAGGGAGAAGAAAAGCGCCAGAGCCCAGATATGTCACGCTTCCAAAGAGTAAAGGGAGAAGAAAAGCGCCAGAGCCCAGATATGTCACGCTTCCAAAGAGTAAAGGGAGAAGAAAAGCGCCAGAGCCCAGATATGTCACGCTTCCAAAGAGTAAAGGGAGAAGAAAAGCGTCAGAGCCCAGATATGTCACGCTTCCAAAGAGTAAAGGGAGAAGAAAAGCGCCAGAGCCCAGATATGTCACGCTTCCAAAGAGTAAAGGGAGAAGAAAAGCGCCAGAGCCCAGATATGTCACGCTTCCAAAGAGTAAAGGGAGAAGAAAAGCGCCAGAGCCCAGATATGTCACGCTTCCAAAGAGTAAAGGGAGAAGAAAAGCGCCAGAGCCCAGATATGTCACGCTTCCAAAGAGTAAAGGGAGAAGAAAAGCGCCAGAGCCCAGATATGTCACGCATCCAAAGAGTAAAGGGAGAAGAAAAGCGCCAGAGCCCAGATATGTCACGCTTCCAAAGAGTAAAGGGAGAAGAAAAGCGCCAGAGCCCAGATATGTCACGCTTCCAAAGAGTAAAGGGAGAAGAAAAGCGCCAGAGCCCAGATATGTCACGCTTCCAAAGAGTAAAGGGAGAAGAAAAGCGCCAGAGCCCAGATATGTCACGCTTCCAAAGAGTAAAGGGAGAAGAAAAGCGCCAGAGCCCAGATATGTCACGCTTCCAAAGAGTAAAGGGAGAAGAAAAGCGCCAGAGCCCAGATATGTCACGCTTCCAAAGAGTAAAGGGAGAATACCGATCATGAACTCCGAAAGAAGTATATGTACTTGTTTGTTAAATTTCCCCCAAAAAGTAATTTCGAAATAAAAAAGGTTGTGATTTCATTTTTAAATTGAGACTCGATCAATTTGATACCATCATACACGATGCATAAGATAATGCAGAAATTTAGATCAAAAGGTGAATATTTCCCTTTCAATTATTACTTGTAAAGCAATTAATTTTATCTATGCTTAAGACAGAATAAGAAATATTGATGAGAGGATTCGAGGATCATAAGCCTTGGACGTTTTCCATGAAGACATTTCCTTTGATGGTCTCACATAAATGGGCACTAATTTGCACGCTTACGATTTTGTTTTGCACTAAACTGCCCTCAGAATGGCTGTTGGCAGAGCCAAAGCTGAGCATTACAATACAATTACAACATTCCCTTTGTCGAACTTTGTAACACCTTTCAAGATAGCGTAGATCACTCTTCAATTTATCTCCGCCTAACCATCGTGGATCTAGAATAACACGTCACTTCATTGAAATATTTACTAGGAAACTTTACCGCATTCGCACAATAGTTTGGTTTGGTCCACGTCTATGGAACTCTTCAATATCATCTGTTTTCCCACAACTTAATACGATTCCCCGTTCTAAGCAACTTATAAAAAAATATCACCAAACGTCAAATTCTGGAGGGATATGACGAAAACAATGCGGTAGTGACAGCATTATAATACTTAATTGTTAGTAATATCAGTGTAGTTAACAACATTTCACGAGTTTAAACACATTACATGAATACATATAGAGCTTCTATATAGAATATGCTGATGTACATATACATCGTGATTGTAACACCTTTCATGTTCATTCCAAAGAACAATGTGAGATATTCTCGGATTACATATTTGTCCTATATATCATAATTACCTTTCCTGTCATATATCACCTGTCATGTAATCACCTTTCCTGTCATATTATCCACAGACGATCCATTATCATTTCCTACCATATAATACCAGATATATTATTATATGGTATATCATTAGGTATATACCCATTGATTGGAGCTGGCTTTGGGATCCCTACTCAGCAACAAGCTACGCTTAGCCGAGTGGGGTCCACAAAGTACCAGCAAGAAAACTTGAAAATAGACCAGAATTTGTCCTCCGCCCTGTATGACTGATATCCCCTTTACTAACACAGTGAATGAATCCATGCTCATCCTGTCCTGGATGAGGATGAGTGAGGATGATATCCTGGGACGTAGTTGGGGGGCAGTCATTTGCTGTTTTCAACAATGACTACTTTTCGCCTTCTTTTATATCACCACATCTAACACCCAAACTACCTCTCTTCATATGCTTTTTTATGTTTGTTTCCATTTCTTAGCTGGGAGTGCCGCGACATTTTCTCTTTTGTTCTCTGGTGTTAACTTAAGGTGTCGTGCGTCGTTGGGATCGAGGACGGGGGCACTCCTGGTCACCTATTAATGGGTGGAGGTAGGAATATAAAAAATAGTTCGGAAAGTTATCGTGTTCGTTGCTTAGGAAGTTGTTGCGCACTGCGCAGTTGCTCTTGAATGTCAACCAGTCCAAGAGCGGCTAATTCTGAGCACATGTAACATCTTCCTCTCACATGGACAGCGCTGTTTCCAAGCCCAGAATGTAGTATTGTAACGACTCAGGATGCTAACATGACTGCGCTGCATAATTTAGCTTGTGACCATATTAAAGATCGAAAAGCAATACAACTGACAGCATAACGCCCAGTGGACCGGCACTTGATCGCTGGGGGTCACCTACTCCAATGTGTGACTCCAGCTAGCTGAAGTTTGTATCGGAAATGCAGTTCAACTGCGCCACTGTTGATGTCAGCTTATGTGTGGAGGGGCGAGCGACACTCCACTGCACTGATCACCAGACGTCGGCACTGCACCCGGCTGGACGCCCGGGCAGAAGACTTCCGGCCACGCGGGTCTGTCTTGTACTCGCATTCGGTGCCGAGGGACGCCAACTTCTGGTAGGGATTGGGATGGGATCGCTGGAAGGATTGGGATCGTTGGAAGGATTGGGATCGTTGGAAGGATTGGGATCGTTGGAAGGATTGGGATCGTTGGAAGGATTGGGTCGCTTCCGATCGTTGGACGTCCCAAGAAAGAAGGACGAAACTACAACTCTAACAGCGAGGAAGCAACTGCAGCAGTCCCTTTCTCAACAAGAATATGGCACCCCGAAGAGACTGATACTGGGTACTAGACGGTTGCAAAATGGACGAAGTTACTCCTCACCCAACGTTCTACCACCTGGATTCTTGATCCATTACTCTTCCTGATTTCAAAACAGTTTTTGTTTCAGCATCGTTAAAAATCAAAACCCTTATTGTTTTGGCATCGGAAACTGAGTGCCCTTTCCTCTGTTGTATTCTGTTATCCGGGTAGCCCCCCCCCCAAAAAAAAACGCGCCTAGTTTCAAGGCTTACCATTTGTTTGGGGTAATATATATGAAGTTGACACTTGGTACGCATACACAACAATTAATTCGGGGATAAGCAAAACAGTTTCATATCAATCGGATATTTAGTTTCGATGGTATAAGACATTATCTAAACCCTTTCAAAAAACGTTTTTTTAACGTTTTTTTTTTATTTCCACGCGTGAACGATCGGATCACCTTAAGCCCGGACCACCACCAACAAACGTGACTTCCACTGTCCGATACTGGCGCGGATGTGGAGTGGAGGTGGAGCTCATCCGCGCCAGTATCGGACAGTGGAAGTCGCTTTTGTTGGCGGTGGTCCGGGCTGAAGGTGGTCCGATCGTTCACGCGTGGAAATAAAAAAACGTCAAAAACCCGTTGTTTGAAAGGGTTTAGGTAATGTCGTATAACATCGAAACTAAATATCCGGTTGATATGCAACTTTTTTTGCTTAACGCATAATTAATTTTTGTTGTATGCGTACCAAGTGTCAACTTCATATCTATTACCAAAAACATTGGTAAGCCCCGAATTTCGGCGCGTTTTTGGGGGCTACCCGGATAACATAATACAACAGAGGGAAGGGCACTCAGTTTCCAATGCCAAAAAAGTATGAGTTTTGATTTTTAACGATGCTAGAGCTGAAACAAAAACTGTTTTGAAATCAGCAAGAGCAATGGATCACTAGTCCAAGTGGTAGAACTTTGTGTGATTAACTTCGTCCATTTGACACAGTCTACTGGGCGTCACGGTTGAGGAGTGATTTAAACACCGTGTCGGTCCTGTGGCGACAGAGTGGGGTCGTCCATTTGACACAGTCTACTGGGCGTCACGGTTGAGGAGTGATTTAAACACCGTGTCGGTCCTGTGGCGACAGAGTGGGGTCGTCCATTTGACACAGTCTACTGGGCGTCACGGTTGAGGAGTGATTTAAACACCGTGTCGGTCCTGTGGCGACAGAGTGGGGTCGTCCATTTGACACAGTCTACTGGGCGTCACGGTTGAGGAGTGATTTAAACACCGTGTCCGTCCTGTGGCGACAGAGTGGGGTCGTCCATTTGACACAGTCTACTGGGCGTCACGGTTGAGGAGTGATTTAAACACCGTGTCGGTCCTGTGGCGACAGAGTGGGGTCGTCCATTTGACACAGTCTACTGGGCGTCACGGTTGAGGAGTGATTTAAACACCGTGTCCGTCCTGTGGCGACAGAGTGGGGTCGTCCATTTGACACAGTCTACTGGGCGTCACGGTTGAGGAGTGATTTAAACACCGTGTCCGTCCTGTGGCGACAGAGTGGGGTCGTCCATTTGACACAGTCTACTGGGCGTCACGGTTGAGGAGTGATTTAAACACCGTGTCCGTCCTGTGGCGACAGAGTGGGGTCGTCCATTTGACACAGTCTACTGGGCGTCACGGTTGAGGAGTGATTTAAACACCGTGTCGGTCCTGTGGCGACAGAGTGGGGTCGTCCATTTGACACAGTCTACTGGGCGTCACGGTTGAGGAGTGATTTAAACACCGTGTCCGTCCTGTGGCGACAGAGTGGGGTCGTCCATTTGACACAGTCTACTGGGCGTCACGGTTGAGGAGTGATTTAAACACCGTGTCGGTCCTGTGGCGACAGAGTGGGGTCGTCCATTTGACACAGTCTACTGGGCGTCACGGTTGAGGAGTGATTTAAACACCGTGTCGGTCCTGTGGCGACAGAGTGGGGTCGTCCATTTGACACAGTCTACTGGGCGTCACGGTTGAGGAGTGATTTAAACACCGTGTCGGTCCTGTGGCGACAGAGTGGGGTCGTCCATTTGACACAGTCTACTGGGCGTCACGGTTGAGGAGTGATTTAAACACCGGGTCGGTCCTGTGGCGACAGAGTGGGGTCGTCCATTTGACACAGTCTACTGGGCGTCACGGTTGAGGAGTGATTTAAACACCGTGTCGGTCCTGTGGCGACAGAGTGGGGTCGTCCATTTGACACAGTCTACTGGGCGTCACGGTTGAGGAGTGATTTAAACACCGTGTCGGTCCTGTGGCGACAGAGTGGGGTCGTCCATTTGACACAGTCTACTGGGCGTCACGGTTGAGGAGTGATTTAAACACCGTGTCGGTCCTGTGGCGACAGAGTGGGGTCGTCCATTTGACACAGTCTACTGGTCGTCACGGTTGAGGAGTGATTTAAACACCGTGTCGGTCCTGTGGCTGTGGTGTGATTTGACTGAGAGACTCAGCAGCGTCGGGTCGGTCCTGTGGCTGTGGTGTGATTTGACTTGAGAGACTCAGCAGCGTCGGGTCGGTCCTGTGGCTGTGGTGTGATTTGACTTGAGAGACTCAGCAGCGTCGGGTCGGTCCTGTGGCTGTGGTGTGATTTGACTGAGAGACTCAGCAGCGTCGGGTCGGTCCTGTGGCTGTGGTGTGATTTGACTGAGAGACTCAGCAGCGTCGGGTCGGTCCTGTGGCTGTGGTGTGATTTGACTGAGAGACACAGCAGCGTCGGGTCGGTCCTGTGGCTGTGGTGTGATTTGACTGAGAGACTCAGCAGCGTCGGGTCGGTCCTGTGGCTGTGGTGTGATTTGACTTGAGAGACTCAGCAGCGTCGGGTCGGTCCTGTGGCTGTGGTGTGATTTGACTTGAGAGACTCAGCAGCGTCGGGTCGGTCCTGTGGCTGTGGTGTGATTTGACTGAGAGACTCAGCAGCGTCGGGTCGGTCCTGTGGCTGTGGTGTGATTTGACTGAGAGACTCAGCAGCGTCGGGTCGGTCCTGTGGCTGTGGTGTGATTTGACTGAGAGACACAGCAGCGTCGGGTCGGTCCTGTGGCTGTGGTGTGATTTGACTGAGAGACTCAGCAGCGTCGGGTCGGTCCTGTGGCTGTGGTGTGACTTGACTGAGAGACTCAGCAGCGTCGGGGGATGAGCAGCAGCAGCACGACCGACCGTTCATTACTGCAGCAGCTGCAGCGACCCGTGCTCGGCCCCGGTAAATTGCCGCGCCACAAGACTGACCGAGGACCCCGCTCCGGCCGCCGACAGCACGGGGTGCCACATCACACCCACTCAGAGACAGACAGGAGGGCACGGGGGCGGGTGCTATCACCCAACCCAGGCTCGACGTCGACAGCTCGCGCAGGGTGGTATGGTGGTGTTACACCCGGGTCTGACGTCGACAGCTCGCGCAGGGTGGTATGGTGGTGATACACCCGGGTCTGACGTCGACAGCTCGCGCAGGGTGGTATGGTGGTGATACACCCGGGTCTGACGTCGACAGCTCGCGCAGGGTGGTATGGTGGTGTTACACCCGGGTCTGACGTCGACAGCTCGCGCAGGGTGGTATGGTGGTGTTACACCCGGGTCTGACGTCGACAGCTCGCGCAGGGTGGTATGGTGGTGATACACCCGGGTCTGACGTCGACAGCTCGCGCAGGGTGGTATGGTGGTGTTACACCCGGGTCTGACGTCGACAGCTCGCGCAGGGTGGTATGGTGGTGTTACACCCGGGTCTGACGTCGACAGCTCGCGCAGGGTGGTATGGTGGTGATACACCCGGGTCTGACGTCGACAGCTCGCGCAGGGTGGTATGGTGGTGATACACCCGGGTCTGACGTCGACAGTAAGCATGCGGGGGTGGTGTGCAGATTTAGATCGCGGGGGTGGTGTGCAGATTTAGATCGCGGGGGTGGTGTGCAGATTTAGATCGCGGGGGTGGTGTGCAGATTTAGATTGCGGGGGTGGTGTACAGATTTAGATCGCGGGGGTGGTGTACAGATTTAGATCGCGGGGGTGGTGTACAGATTTAGATCGCGGGGGTGGTGTGCAGATTTAGATCGCGGGGGTGGTGTGCAGATTTAGATCGCGGGGGTGGTGTGCAGATTTAGATCGCGGGGGTGGTGTGCAGATTTAGATCGCGGGGGTGGTGTGCAGATTTAGATCGCGGGGGTGGTGTGCAGATTTAGATCGCGGGGGTGGTGTGCAGATTTAGATCGCGGGGGTAGTGTGCAGATTTAGATCGCGGGGTAGTGTGCAGATTTATGCGATTGTATGTCATGCTTCTCAGTGACATTCATCATCGCTGGCTTGCAGGACAATTTAGGCTATGCTTCAAAGAGCAACTCTAATCAAGTCACTACTGTGTTTGAAGAGTTTGTATCCTTGCCGATAAGTGGAGTATTTTTAGCTATCCTTTTATAGCCAGCATTAACCTGTGGTCATTTGGCCTAGGATTCTCTCTCCCAAAGTAGGTCATTGACATTTAACTAGCTTGCAGACATTACAACTTGTAATGAGCTCCAGTTTTGGCCCCGATTCTGAATAGGCACGTACGTTAGAGATCAGGGATCTGTGGTGGCACTGGTTATAGGATTCATGTATCGGTGTGCCGTAAGAGTTTACTAGCTCAGACTCTGTTTTATTTTGTCTCCGTCACAATATCCAAAGTCGTCCCTGAATCTGAGTTCGATTCCGATTCAGACTTTGACTCCGATTCCTGCACCAACTTTGACCACGACCCCCACCTCGACTCGATTCTTACACCAATCCCGACTCCAATCCCGACTCCAACTCCCACTCAAACTCCCACTCAAACTCAGACTCAGACTCAGACTCAGACTCAGACTCAGACTCAGACTCAGACTCAGACTCAGACTCAGACTCAGACTCAGACTCAGACTCAGACTCAGACTCAGACTCAGACTCAGACTCAGACTCAGACTCAGACTCAGACTCAGACTCAGACTCAGACTCAGACTCAGACTCAGACTCAGACTCAGACTCAGACTCAGACTCAGACTCAGACTCAGACTCAGACTCAGACTCAGACTCAGACTCAGACTCAGACTCAGACTCAGACTCAGACTCAGACTCAGACTCAGACTCAGACTCAGACTCAGACTCAGACTCAGACACCGACTCCCACTCCGACTCCCACTCCGACTCCAACTTCGACTCCCACTTCGACTCCAACTCCGACTCCAACCCCAACACGGACTCCCACTCCGACTCCAACTCCGACTCCAACACCGACTCCCACTTCGACTCCGACTCCGACTCCAACTCCGACTCCAACCCCAACACCGACTCCAACTCCAACTCCGACTCCAACTCCGACCCCGACCCCAACCCCAACTCCGACTTTGACTTTGACTCCGACCCCAACTCGGACTTTGACTTTGACCCCAACTCCGACTCCGACTCCGACTCCGACTCCGACTCCGACTCCGACTCCGCTTCGACTCCGACTCCAACTCCAACTCCAACCTGACCCCGACTCTGACCCCAACTCTGACCCTGACTCTGACTCTGATTCTGACTGACTCTGACTCTGACTCTGACTCTGACTCTGACTCTGACTCTGACTCTGACTCTGACTCTGACTCTGACCCTGATTCTGATTCTGACTCTGACCCTGACCCTGACTCTGACTCTGACTCTGACTCTGACTGACCCGACTCTGAATCTGACTCTGACTCTGACTCTGACTCTGACTCTGACTCTGACTCTGACTCTGACTCTGACTCTGACTCTGACTCTGACTCCGACTCTGACTCTGACTCGTAGTATGATTGAGCGCGTCATAATCAGCTCGCCGGCCGGACTCGTCGATGAGCCGGCCCCTTATGCAGATCACCTGGCTGCACCGGCCGCCGCCGCCGGCCGCCTAGATTGATTCTCGAATGGCTCGAACTTTGTCCAACTTTCTCAATAACGGACGATCAATACTAGGTGGCGAGCAGTGGCGGTGGCGGCGGCGGCGGAGGCTGGGGCGGTGGTGACGGTGCTGGAGCTGGCTCAGGTCGCAGCAGACAGAGCAGATCGACACAGTAACACAGCCGGGCAGAGTCGATGACACCCGGAGTGAGGCAGAGCAGGGGAGCGGGCAGCATTGCAGTAGGAACGGCTGGGCTGAAGGAGCTCTCGTCGTGTTATTGTCGCGGTGGAACTGTGATGGAGGAGGCCAATGTATCAGCGGGTGAAGCTGAAATCAAACCGTTTTCCGTAACTTAATGAATAAGCAGCTTTTCTAATTTAGGTAGTGTCAAAGGACAAGGGTGAAGTTATGTAAATAAACGTATTTGTTTTCTATCAAAACTATTTTATGGTATCTGGATTATTACTCAAGCCCACTCACGTCACTTATTTGTATTGTTCTTGCAATTTGTATTGACCGGATTTCGTAGAAAGCGAGAACGAGATCAGCTTCATCTTAAGCAAAATCTATTAATATTAAAATCCGTTAGAAATATTTATATGTGAAGTTGATTTCAGTTTTATTTCGTTCTGGGTAAATATTTAAGCTTGCAGCGCGCCCCGGCGCTGACTTGCGTTGTGGACGGCGCGTGAACTGCGGTAAAGTGAAGCAGCTCAGTCCGCCTGCCAGGTATACTGTGCCGCATCACATAACGCCATGCGGCACAGCATACCTACACGACTGATGCGTCTCGCATTGGAGTGGTGTTCACTGTTCAGTGTTCACTGTTCACTGTTCAGTGGTGAGTGGAATGTTCCTTTCGCCATTGTTCCCGGACACAGACAGGCCCAGTGCATCATTCTGATTTGTATAAATAATATAGTCTTTGAAGGAAATTGCAGGTATTACAGCGTAAAATAAATCGGAAAACGAATAACACGCCCTGGAACATCAATGTCGTAGGCCAGTGCATGGTGGCCAGTGCACCATCGCAACACAACGGGGCCACATGGTAAGCCACAGCCCACCTACGTCACATATAGCCGAGCAAGCCACATACACCACATTGTATACAGTGGTTTCTTTGGTCAAGCACTGATGATACGCTCTGAGTGTGAATGCATCTGAATGCAAGCTCAGCGTTGCTAACTCCCCGGCTGTGTTTTGCAACCTCGGTATAGGCATCAGCAAACTGCAATAAGGTCAAGCTGTTGCTATACAGCGTTGTTGCTGCAGAACATTTTGCTAGTGTATTTCAGTGGTCTTTTGTTTCTGCAAACAATTTACTTGTTACTTAGAAGTTAGATAGCGCATACAATGAGAAAGTGTGCTTCTCAGGAGTCGGACATGGGTTATGCGAACCGGGATGGAAATCGTCAATGCATATCAACAGTGTACCTATGCGAGTGGTTCATTCATGTTAAATGCGCACACACTTCTGCAGCCGTCCGCCCAAACTATCGTAGATACATTGAACCAGTGTTCGTCTCGGGCCCACCAACCCCCAGCCCAGCCCGGCCCAGGCCCATGAACACCAAGCCCAGGCCCGGACAAGGCCCGGTCAAATTGATAATATTGAGGCCCAGGCCCAGTCCGGCCCGTTCAGATTAAGCATATCAATATTTTCACAAAATTTGCAATCACTATCCTAGTATATTTAATTGTATACTATAAATGTTAAACAATGAACCAACTATGCTAACCAAAAACAAACAAAAAGCCACAGCCACAGCAACAGTGTGTTGCTATGGAAGTGAGCTGCTGGTATTTTTTTCAGCTCTGACCAGAACTTTCACATTCTCAGCCCAGGCCCGTCCGGAGCTCGATTATTTCCTTAAAGTTGAGGCCCAGCCCAGGCCCAGCCCAGGCCCAGCCCAGGCCCAGCCCAGGCCCGGCCCATGGCCCATAGGGCCGGCCCAGCCCGTGACGAACTCTGCATTGAACCCATAGAATACCAAGTCAGCCTGAATAATGACCGTCGCCGAGCGACCAGTATGCGAAACTAACTTCGAAGTTCTTAAAAGAAGGGGTTTCAACCAATTTAGTCTGAACCTATCAACTAATTATGTCTAGGACCAGAGCCCTATCCTTAGAAGGATCCTGAACCCTCACATCCGAACGCGTAAGTTTAGTTCGCAGACAGAATTGTCCTCAAGTTGAAGTTTACCTGTTACAAGGCGAGAACACGGTCAGTCCAACCTTGACGTCACCTTGGGCTATGCGTGGCCCCCGTCACAAACCGCAGGTTATTGCGGTTAAGGCAGATGGCGAGTGCCGAATGGGTAACACGACCATAGGCGTAGGAACAGGGGGCAGCCGCCCCCCCCCAACATTTTGGATTTTACCTGCCCACCCCCAACTTGAACATAGTTCCTACGCCCCTGAACACAACACATTCGAATTCCAGCCACTGATTCACAAGTGGTTGTACCCAGCAGTGCAGTTAAGGATCATTGAGGGCGGCTACGAATTTACTTTTTAGTTTTTACTCAAACTCAACAGCTTTTCATGGAGTTGAACCAGTTAATGACCAAGCATATAACCGAGTATATTATTTCTTTTTCGAAAACTTTCTTCGCAAAGTTTGTTCTCCTCGCCTTTCAGCTTGAGTGCAGTCTGCGCAGACAGACAGGGCACGGCTGATCAGTCTTTGCTATTTACGGCTCCCGCTCCACACCGCATGTATAATGCATAGAGGCGTCCGTGCCAGCGGTGGCGCCCGCAGACCAGCGCCCAAGTTTGTGGCGGGGCGGCCAGCGTACGGACTGTGGCCGGCGGGGGCGGGGGCGGGGGCGGCGGGTCCGGACGGGCGGCGACCAACTTTTGCCGGCCGGCGGCCTTTTGATGGGTCGGCGCGGCCGCAGCGCTGGAGTGAGCGCCCCCAGACACGCGATCGCGGTCGAAGGCTTTCAGAGCGGGCCGGGGAAGATGGCCGCGGCTGCGGACACACCCAACTGGCGCCAAACACGAACACGACCGGTCCGAGTCGGCGGCAGGCCGGTCCGGGTCGGGAGTTGTGAACTTGTGATTTCACTGTCGGCGTGCGGTTGGGAAATGGTCTGTGGTCCCAAAACCAGGGAAATATCTGTAGTCAAGGATACGTTGGAATATGAACAGAAATGGGAGCCAGTTTTGGCAAGCCCCTCAATCAAAGGCAGTTATCCTTAAATGAGCAATTTAAAACTTAATGACGTTACGCTTGCGGACGAAGCCTTTCCTTGACAGGTGTCCAACTTTGGAGGGACTTTTCATCCGGGCCAAGTGCAATTCATTCTGCCGCCTCTCCTACTGCGGAGGACAGGTGAGCTGCGAATCAATTCCAGCTGGCGGCGGCAGCGGCCGGTCGCAGCCAGCCCATCGACCCACCTTTGGACAGAGGACTGCCGGCCGCCGACGGAGGACGCTGATTGGACGTCCAGCCGGGGCTGGCGGCGCCGCCATTGGGCGGCGCGTCGGAGGGCGTGGCCGGCGAGTCAGGCGGTGCGTGGGTCGGTGAGCGCACCGGCGAGGCGGCGGCGGCGGTGGGCGGCCCGGGCGGCGGCGATGGGGCACCGTCCGCCGCCTCCGCCGCCTCCGGCCGGGTCGGGTCGGGCTCGGCAGCGGGCGGCTCGGCCGGCGGCGGCGCCTCGGCCCAGTCCGGCGCCGGCGCTGGCTCCTCCGGCCTCACCCGGGGCCGCTCGCGCACCACCCTCTCGCAGTGGCGCGCCATGGACTGGATGGAGGCGCATTCGGTCTCGATCTTGAGCAGGTCGTCCAGCGGGTTGTAGAGCAGACCAGCGGTCGGCTCCCGCCGCTCCCCGGCCGGCTCCGGCTCCGGCTCCGGAGGCGGCTCCCCATCGTCCGTCACTGGGCTGACCACCCGCACCACGTCATCCCCGCCGGAACGAGCCTCCAGCACCGTCAGGGTGCGCGGCTCGGCACGGTGCTCCAGGCGAGACTCAGATCTCGCCTCATGTCTCGGTTCCAGCCTCGCTTCCGGTCTCGTCTCCTGTCTTGGCGCTGTTCTGATCTCTAACGTTGATTCTTGTGACTGCGACACTGGCCCAGCGACAGCGGGTCTTGGATCCGAACTTGGCTCTGATACCGACTCTTGGCTAACATTCTGCGATGGTTCCGACCTCAGCTCCGTTCTTAACTCCGTCCTTGGTTCCACCCTCGGCTCTGACTCCGGCCGTGACTGCTGTTTATGTTCTGCCCTCGCCTCCTGTGCCGACTCCTGCTTGGCGTCCCTCCGCGTCTCGGCTGACCTGGCGGCATCATCAACTCGCGGCCGCTCGGCTCGTCGTCGCTTCTTGGGCGCCACCTCTGGCTCCTCGGAGCGGATTCGTTTCAGGTGGCGGCTCTCGGCTCGGTTCGTCATCGTGATGGTCCTGCGGTAGAGACGGGGGGAGACAGGGTCACTATACAGAAGGTTAGGCAAGGCAGACAAACGAACTGATCAAAAAGGACTCGTGAAAAGGAAGAAACTGTCACCCTACGGAGAGTCCGCAGGTGACTTGAACATGCCCAGTTCGGAGAACACCCATTGACCCTGCCAATCCACTCTCAGCGCAGATCAAACGCGAGAGAGGCTTTAGTACCCCATTTGTGACCAATGTTCCCATTTCGGAACATAACTTTGTGCACTCTTGCTCGGTAACTATTGATCCGGAAGCATTGTGCTTCTGGGAGCTGGTAAAACAAGTTCGAAACTAATTTAGTAATAATTTTTTTAAAGCTATTTTGAAATTACAATCGTTACAATCGTTTCCAAAAAAACTCCATCTCCTTAAATCCTCGGTCACAAATGGGTTAATATCATCATTCAATTTTACTCAACTGAGACAAACTAAAATACGCGTTAGCGAACGGCGAACGCACGAGGTCAGCTTAAGGCGCAAAAGGAAAGTGTGTTTGTTAACGGAGCAAGCATACATCACTGACCGCTGCTGTCCCGCGGTCGGATGGGACGGCAGTCAGCATGTGACCTAGGCGTGACGACATCTTATTGAGGAAGTCACTGGCGCCTCACTGGTGGTGGAACTTCCGAGGCAATCAAACCCTTGCATGGGTGAGCGCAAAATAGAGTAACTTATGTAGTTGTGCAAGTTTCAGAGTGCATATCTGGTAACTTGAAGCTCAAAGACCAAAAAATTACAGACTCATAGATTGACGCATATGGATCTCATTGGCACAGCCACTCGTAGCCCTGTAGGATGTAGTAAGCGGAGCCATTATTTCATTCGCCGTAAAGTATGACAAGGAGGAAGCGATTTACGGCAACTTATGTCCTCAACTTCTGTCCAACCTTGACCTGAAGTCAGGCATCGTGGGTCGAAGAGGCGCATCGGGCCAACTCAGAAACAATCGGAAAAAGTTTGTCAACTTGGGCGTGGCCTTGATTCATTGGCGTCAGAGCTTGTGAATGGACGAACCGAGATGGTACGGTTGTTTTAAAAGTCGCACAGCAGTTTGCACGTGTACTGTGACACACCAGGGAAGTTTCGATGCAGTGCTTGACTTTCAGAATCGCTTATAGGTATTCAGTCACAGATAGGTGCATTTTTGCCAATGATTGAATCAGACGTAAGAATAAGAAAGAGATACTTCTGTGATAATATAACAGATAAATTTGATAGTCTCCATATCATTTATGAGGCATCTTGAGCAAAATCTCGTCATGGTAACAGCAATAACTAACACTCGAGTATCACCAGGGTGTCTACCAGGGCTGCGGAGTTGGAGTCGGAGTTGGAGTCGGACACTCGAGTATCACCAGGGTGTCTACCAGGGCTGCGGAGTTGGAGTCGGAGTTGGAGTCGGACACTCGAGTATCACCAGGGTGTCTACCAGGGCTGCGGAGTTGGAGTCGGAATTGGAGTCGGAGTCGGTCGGAGTCGGTGATTTCGGCCGGAGTTGGAGTCGGAGTCGGAGTCGGCAAAATTTTGCCGATTCCGATTCCGGCTGTCAGTAATGGGCAGCGCATGGGAAAATAGTTTTGCAGGTGCATTTTAGTGAACCACCGGTGGCGATGACTAAACAATCAAGCCCTTTCTACTTTGCTTCGATTCCCTTGCCATTTATCACACACGCTATGGGGCCGCTGATAATTACACACACTGGAGGGGGCGGATTCCGCCCCCCCCCCTAAGATCTCGGCCCCCATAAGAGCTACAATAACGAAATTTGTAGGGTAGGGAGGTTCTGCGGGGAAATCTATTCTGAGAAAATTGCATAACCTTAGGTCATGGTCATCTGTAAGGTCAAATGAGGTCAGATATGATACATGTTGCTTGTTATGCGCTCCTTGGCTTGACATTGTTATGGAACACAGTGATTGCATGTACCTATATACCCTCAAAATGGGCTTAAATGGTTTGTTAGAAAGTCTAATGATACAATAGGGATGATAGAAGTTACTGGTCATCAATTGGACCCCAATGCCCAGGGACTCAGCCATGCCAGGCGACTCGCCCTGGGGAGCAGGGTCGCCAACATTGATCACAGTTAGAGCGGATAACAGCGGAGGAGCCGGCTCACAGAGTACCATTAGTAAGTCGGCAAACTCATAATTCCCACCAGGGCAGAGGGACTGCCCGGGTGATCAACTATCTGCAACTGCCACACCACAGACCTCAGGCCATTTCTCAGGCCATTTACTCAGGCCAGGGCTCAGGACTCAGGCCATTTACATATCAACATTTAATTGCGGTCATTTTGGAGACATTTTGCATTTTTTGTTTACTTTGATGGCCTATAACTCAAAAACTTTTCGGCCGTTTTTTTAAAAACTTTAAACGATGCGCCGTTTATTTTCTAGCAGGTACGCCAAAAGTCATGCATATAAACGATTAAAATTAGAAGATATTCACACTCGTTTCAATCGTGTAACACGGTGGACGGAATCGAACCTAGGGCGTGTCATCGGATGCAGATCCAAAATGTCACCCCAAGGAATCTATGGAACCATCACGAGAAATCAAGTTGCAGAAAAACCGGTTTAATGTGACGTATTGCTAACTCAGGCGAGTTAAACGTCGTGCAATTCATGATAGTATTTACCTATTGGCTAATATCCATGTGGTTGGTAGGGTTGTCACAAGACGTGACAACTTCACTTTTGTGTACTTCTGGAATCTTGAAATAGAATGTTATGGTCAGACAGCCTATCCAGTGGCGTACCGAGTATTGCAGGTCATGCAGGTCATGACCTGGTCCTTTGGACCTGAGGCGCCCATACAAAGCTGGCGCCCCTCCGGTCAGTGACGGCGCCCCTCTGCCCAATGACGACGCCACGGCGCCACTCCGTGTTAGTGAATTTTGCAGGCGCCCCCTCCCCCTGCAACACTTTCGCCAATATTGGTTGGACCCCTGTCGATCGGATGGTGCCCCTCAAGGCAATTACCTGGTCCTTTGTGAATTTCTGCGTACGCCACTGTGTCTATCGATTTAATTTAACTACTATATTTTCCATTAATTGAGATCCAATTTTGAAACGGGTAAACTTGCTGCGGGTGTCACTTCTTGTGCCCGTTGTCAATAGCTTCATGTAATTAAAGGCCGGAGTTTATTTCGGAATCGGAGTCGGAGTCTGAGTCGACTCCAGAGAGTCGGAGTCGGAGTCGGAGTTGGAGTTACCTGAAAACCGATCGACTCCGCAGCCCTGGCCGGTCTACTAAGGTCTAAGAAATGCTGAGCTGAAAACTATGCATCTCGGCTTAATGCGTGAAAAATACTCTTAACATTAAGTTCCCATGGAGGAAGCTTAGACAAGAGAGATAACAAATCAGAACTGAAAATGACCTATTATTTGCAGTTATTTCAAGATTTATATTTTTGGTAATAGGTATTGATGGGGTAGTGTTCAAAAGGACTAATTCTAGCGAGGTTTTGCTATGAATGAATATCTAAGCTAACTAACAGCAATAGAACAAGGGTCATTCCTTGTTTTCGCTTCTTGTTTTCGCTTATAACTTTACAAGCGAAAACAAGAACAAAAAATAGAAGCGTTAGCAGCGACCCGGCTTAACCACGCTGGGTCCCGAGCCCTGCTTATGTTCTCGCAAGAACGACTCGGGAAGTTCTCACGTGCTGTCGGCAACACTTCAGGTTCACTTAGGGCGGCTTGCAGCTCCTTCTGTCCAGACATGGCTCGGTCTGTCTTCAGTCCGAACACGCGACTCGCCTACTGATTCACGTGGTCACGTCACTCATTCAAAGAACAAGGGGTTTAATCGAAGTTTTTCACAGCATATCACAGACTGGGAAAGCTACTCCCGGGGAATGAAGAATTATGAAGGAACTCAGCATCTTCTCCGCTCATGTGAAACCGGATTCGAAACTGGTCATGACTAAGGGAAATTCTGTCTTCATAGCTGTTCTTCCATAAAGAAATGATGTTTGTGAAGCATTAGAAGCACTATTGAATGTAGGTAGTTAAATTGATTTTGAATACATGTTAAAATTAAGAAACGCTGCTAGGTATGTACAATATTTAAAACATACGAAGAACGATTGTTTTATTAGCTCCAAAAAAATGGTATTTCAAATCTGATCCAGTATCTAACTGTTTATTGTAGAGATCATATTTATATCAAACCACATCATTTTTATAAAGGGTCTTAAAATGCCTACACATTTGGATGCCCCTCTCTAATGCATCAACTGCGACAAACCCACGCATACATACCGGTAACAGCGCGGGGGCCACACAAGTTCACTTTCCAGTCGGCACCATCGCTCCTAACACGCTCCGCCGCTGGTGCCGCTGGTGCCGCTGGTGCCGGATGGTGCCGGATAGAGCCGAATTTCGAGCAGGAAGCGGACCGCCGCTCAGCTTGGTCTTGCCCATTATATCGGGGAGCGGCGCGGCGGCCGGCGGCCGGCGGCCGGCGGGAAAAGTTAGGCGGTGGCGGCGGCCGGCGGCGGCAGCCCTGGGTCGGTCAGCCGTATGTCACGCGCTGCTGGACGGCCGGCCCGGCGGAGACCCCTTCCCAGTACCGCCGCCGGCACGACACGGCCCTGCACGTGGCAATGGGAGCGCCGACGCGTCCGGTACAGAGAGACTGTGCATACTTGGAAGTCGAGAGAGATGTTTCAGACACCATGAGTTGAAGTTTTCGAAACAGCAAAGTGTTACGCCATTTAAACTGAAATGCTTATTTTGAGCCCATACAATGGCAAGCTACAATGTTCAAAGTGAATGCGAAGCAATTTTCTGATGCAGGCCACAGCCACCATAGGAACATACATTGGAAGTCGCGTACCGTTCAAATAGACTAAAGGCACTGTCAGAAATTCATGGAAACTCGAGATCTATAGATTAACAGAAACGGTCAAGGTATAATAAACGGTGCCCGTGTATATCGATATTAGATAATCGTTTAATATACTGATGCCAAAAAGTAGGAAAACCAAATAAAATGTTTGTTTGATACGGACACCTTTAAATGGCCTTTACCTCTCACCTTAAGGGCCTCTCACCTTTAGTTCACCATTAACATGGGGTTTTGAACTGAGCTAGCAGATTTGTAGAGCAGATCTAAAAATGGGTTGTGTAAAATAATTACCTCCCTATGTTAAGTAATTTCGACACAGGACTAGTGGGCCATTTTAGAAGACGCTGTTTCGTGCCCCGATCGGAGCACGCAACTTTGCCGGAGGTATGATGTCATACCCGCTGACGTCAGAATTGCGTCTGCCGTAAACTAGCCGTAACCCATTGCCATTAGTTCCGATCACCATAAAATAACGCCGATTGTGATTGCCATCTAGTCGGTTCAGTGACTGGGACAGTGGATTGAGTTAGTATTTGTATTTAAAAGTTAAGTTACCTTGTTTTAACGGCTTTTAAGCGTGGGTCCAGTGCCATGATCAGAGGCTGAGGTGGCGAAAACACGAAATTGTTGTATCAGCGACTGCGACACTGAGTTGAGGGCAACGATTTTCAGGTAAGTATCACATATGTTCTTTCTGGTCTAATAAATAATTGGTCATCAAGCTTACTTTTTACACATACCAGGTGTTTCATATATTTGTTTCATGAAAATACTTGCTTGATTGTCTTCTATAGAAATATAATGGAAATAAGGTAAATATTTTACAAGGAAAACATTAGAAGTAAGAATCGGAGTTATTCATGTATTTTTCCTAAAATGTATTTATTAACCAGCTACTTGGACCATGATGGCGCCATACCTTCACCATTCCAATCAGTCTATGTGGGCACTGAACTTTGGGGTAGAATCAGTGTCGCTCTGTCGCTCTGTCGCTCTGTCGCTCTGTCGCTCTGTCGCTCTGTCGCTCTGTCACTCTGTCGCTCTGTCACTCTGTCACTCTGTCACTCTGTCACTCTGTCACTCTGTCACTCTGTCACTCTGTCACTCTGTCACTCTGTCACTCTGTCACTCTGTCACTCTGTCACTCTGTCACTCTGTCACTCTGTCACTCTGTCACTCTGTCACTCTGTCACTCTGTCACTCTGTCACTCTGTCACTCTGTCACTCTGTCACTCTGTCACTCTGTCACTCTGTCACTCTGTCACTCTGTCACTCTGTCACTCTGTCACTCTGTCACTCTGTCACTCTGTCACTCTGTCACTCTGTCACTCTGTCACTCTGTCACTCTGTCACTCTGTCACTCTGTCACTCTGTCACTCTGTCACTCTGTCACTCTGTCACTCTGTCACTCTGTCACTCTGTCACTCTGTCACTCTGTCACTCTGTCACTCTGTCACTCTGTCACTCTGTCACTCTGTCACTCTGTCACTCTGTCACTCTGTCACTCTGTCACTCTGTCACTCTGTCACTCTGTCACTCTGTCACTCTGTCACTCTGTCACTCTGTCACTCTGTCACTCTGTCACTCTGTCACTCTGTCACTCTGTCACTCTGTCACTCACTCTTTCGCTTTGTCGCTCTATCGCTCTGTCGCGACAGCTGTCGCACTGTCCCTGTCACTGTCCCCCTCACTCTCCCTGTACCTGTCCCTGTCCTGAATATTGAAGCAACCTTTTTTTCCTTTTTTTCAGAAGATGCGCTGGAAACCGTCACCCTTGTTGAGGATGGGAGCGCCATCTTCATCGAGGTGACCAGACGCCAAACCACCTACATCAGCGCCGCATTTTGCCACATCTGTGTCAATAAAGCTGTAATCAATACAGCTGGTTTACCGTTGGCGATGCATTATGGTCACCATGCGATGGGCTGTTCGGCAGATTGAGATATGGTGGCAAGATTTGAGTTGAGTGATCAGATCAGACAGCTAGACTCCGCATCATTTGGAAGGTGTATCTCGGTCGGGCTGAAACTCAACCAATTCCAAAACTGAAGACACGGAGGTTTTCACTTTTCACCATAACTGTATTTATTGGTACACCCACAAATCATCCACCATTACATGGAGGACCCAGAATCACAAGAATATATAACCTCAACACCAACCAAATTAGCTACACACAGATACAAAAAAAAATAGGTTCCAGCATTTGCATCAATCTTCTCAATAGCTCCACTGTTGTCAAATTACAAGCGAACTCTACCCTCGTCTTTCTCGAAATATAAACGCACAATCGAACACACAGTAGCTCTGACTATTTTTTACGATGCCAGTATTTCAGCGATAGGTTTATCTACCACTTAAAACTTCAAAAATCAGACAGAAACTCGCTTAGTTCTGCCACTTCACAACTGTTGTTTACGGTACAAGCAGCCTGCGTATATATGCATCAAGTCCGTCATTATTGTTCGCAATAGCTTCCATATTCAAGCTACCATATGCATGACGTCATACATTGTCATGAAGTTCGTATGGCAATGAAGGAGAAAAGAGAAACATGCCCATTTTTCGACGGATATCCATCTATCGTCCAAACAAATGTCATATTCGTTTTTTCCTCAGTTAAATACCCCGTATAGTTAAATTTCAAGACAACTTTCACGGTGAGCTATTCCCTTTAAGACACTGGAGTTCGTGATGCCGCTTTTTAAACCAAGACATTTTGTGCAAATGCACATGAGTTATGGTTCTGTTCCACCTGGCATTCAGAATACAAGCGTCAGATGCGCGCAAACGATGCCTCCACAACAAGTGTGGCGGAGTTCATTCTGCTACACTGCCACAGACAGGGGAACTTCGGTCGGCAGTTGGGTCGTTGTCAAGACGACAAAAGGTCGTCACAGCGTGTGTGGTTCCTGGGTCAGGGACCCGCTGACCTGCAGCTCCGGTTTGGAAGCGGTCGCGTTCTGCCTGTAGTTTGTGCACTTCTCCCTGCGTGATCTCCCTCTCTCTTCTCACCACATGTAATGTCACGTGATCCCGTTTAGTGTTATCAGTGTCCAGCCCATCATCTGATCATACTCATGCCATCCGAGTGAAATGCTTCGGCTACTCGTTAACCTTCCATGTATTTTGGCTCTACTGAGAAGAACGATACTTTAAAAGGCATTTGTAGTTATAAAAAACCAGAATTAGAAGGTTTTAGAGAAGTCGTTCTCAACAGCAAGGGTATGGTTACCCCCCTTTTGATGACCAGAATATGAGTCGTTACTCCTTCACATCATCGCGCAGACGGCAGTTCTCAGCAGACAGTAGTTCTCAGCAGACAGTAGTTTTCAGCAGACGGCAGTTCTCAGCAGACGGCAGTTCTCAGCAGACGGCAGTTCTCAGCAGACGGCAGTTCTCAGCAGACGGCAGTTCTCAGCAGACGGCAGTTCTCAGCAGACAGTAGTTCTCAGCAGACGGCAGTTCTCAGCAGACAGTAGTTCTCAGCAGACGGCAGTTCTCAGCAGACAGTAGTTCTCAGCAGACAGTAGTTCTCAGCAGACAGTAGTTTTCAGCAGACAGTAGTTCTCAGCAGACGGCAGTTCTCAGCAGACAGTAGTTCTCAGCAGACGGCAGTTCTCAGCAGACGGCAGTTCTCAGCAGACAGTAGTTCTCAGCAGACGGCAGTTCTCAGCAGACGGCAGTTCTCAGCAGACGGCAGTTCTCAGCAGACGGCAGTTCTCAGCAGACGGCAGTTCTCAGCAGACAGTAGTTCTCAGCAGACGGCAGTTTTCAGCAGACAGTAGTTCTCAGCAGACGGCAGTTCTCAGCAGACGGCAGTTCTCAGCAGACGGCAGTTCTCAGCAGACGGCAGTTCTCAGCAGACGGCAGTTCTCAGCAGACGGCAGTTCTCAGCAGACGGCAGTTCTCAGCAGACGGCAGTTCTCAGCAGACGGCAGCTCTCAGCAGACGGCAGTTCTCAGCAGACGGCAGTTCTCAGCAGACGGCAGTTCTCAGCAGACGGCAGTTCTCAGCAGACGGCAGTTCTCAGCAGACGGCAGTTCTCAGCAGACAGTAGTTCTCAGCAGACGGCAGTTCTCAGCAGACGGCATTTCTCAGCAGACGGCAGTTCTCAGCAGACGGCAGTTCTCAGCAGACGGCAGTTCTCAGCAGACGGCAGTTCTCAGCAGACGGCAGTTCTCAGCAGACAGTAGTTCTCAGCAGACGGCAGTTCTCAGCAGGCGGCAGTTCTCAGCAGACGGCAGTTCTCAGCAGGCGGCAGTTATCAGCAGACGGCAGTTCTCAGCAGACGGCAGTTCTCAGCAGACGGCAGTTCTCAGCAGACGGCAGTTTTCAGCAGACAGTAGTTCTCAGCAGACGGCAGTTCTAGGGTTTAAGTTATGCGGTACAGCATGACTTTCAGGCGCTTACTACTAGTGCCACCTAGGGACAGGAATATAAGTAGACATGCGTGCAGTAACTCTTGACCTAAAGCAGTGGCTCCCAACGTTTAACAACATGCAAACCGCAACACCCAGCTGAACATAATTTGCCATTACTTGGTTTCAATACTAATTTTGATAATGTGGTGACAGTGAAGCCAGGGGCGGATCCAGAAAATCTTCAGAGGGGGGGGGGGGGGGGGGTCATCAATTGCAGTGGTGCCCCTATCTATACCCAAATCTGAAAACTCAACGGATTTGGTCCCCTATATTTTGAAGCTGCCCCTATTTCAGCATCTTGTAAAGTGATAAAACGTTGGCTATAGGTATTTGCAATATCAGTCGTATCCCTTCTATCATTTAAAGTGCAGCGGATGGTGCTCAAATATATAATTTGTACAGTCAAGGGCGGCCACAGACAGCTGATGCAGAATTGACCAAGAGGGTAGTCGAGGTTCGTGACTAGGGGGGGGGGGGGGGTGGTAGTCGTTTTTTAAAAGAAGTAAATATTATGTATGCGATAGCAGTGTATCATATTGTTTTGTGTCTCGTGCGGACTTCAAAAATGTTCTTGAACTAAAAAAATAGGCAGGATTTTGCGAAAGGAGGGGCTTGAAGAAAATTTGTCACAAAGGCTGCCCTTAAAATTGACTACAAATGGTATTCACGCAAAATGGACACCCATACAACTGTTATTGCGCCGCGAAGCATCGGAATTTTTTGGAGGTTTTGAGCGGGCTGGAGAACGAATTTTCGCTATTGGAACCAGGATGCAGGGTCAAAACGAGGAAATATGTCTGGAGCAAAAGGTGGGGTCAAAAGACATGTTTCCCCCCTATTTAAGGCCAATGTCCCCCATGTCCTCCCCCTTCCCTGCGACCGCCAGTGTGTACAGTCCCTTTTGTTAGACCCCTTTGTACTGGAAAAGAACGCTGATTGATTTGCGCCGCGTAGCGGCCCGGAATTTTTGGCTTAATTTGTTTTGGTCTGGATAACTAGGCCCTAACAAATCGAAAGGTTCTATAATCTATATATATATATATATATATTATATATATATATATATATATATATATATATATATATATATATATATATATATATATATATATATATATATATATATATATATATATATATATATATATATATATATATATATATATATATATATATATATATATATATATATATATATATATATATATATATATATATATATATATATATATATATATATATATATATATATATATATATATATATATATATATATATATATATATATATATATATATATATTATATATATATATATATATATATATATATATATATATATATATATATATATATATATATATATATATATATATATATATATATATATATATATATATATATATATATATATATATATATATATATATATATATATATATATATATATATATATATATATATATATATATATATATATATATATATATATATATATATATATATATATATATATATATATATATATATATATATATATATATATATATATATATATATATATATATATATATATATATATATATATATATATATATATATATATATATATATATATATATATATATATATATATATATCAGCCCAAGGGCACCAATGCAGCCACTCAATGAGATTCTTCCACCGCAAAGTTAGAAGGAATTTCGCCGCAGTGGCACAAAAATGTGACATTTTCGACTTTTCAATCACAAAATTATAACAGTTTGGGTGCAGTTATTTGGGTGCAGTTGCTTACCAGTTTCAAATACGTTTCATGGATTTCCAGCCATGAACCACATTATAAAAAAGCTCAAATGGCGGGCTCTATGGGTTCGTTCGCGACAAAAAACGATAGTCAACAAACATCGTGACATCGAGGATTTATCAGGACGCACGTATGTAATATGCGCCGCGAAGCAGCGCGTTTTTTGTCTCTTAATTTTGCACCATTTCGCACAAAATATGTGGGTTTTCAGCAATTTGATGGGGATACCAGGGCATTGGTGCCCCGCCTCCCCATCCTCCTGAATTCAAGGGGGCACGGTGTCTGGTGCCCCCCCCCCCCCTGTTCCACCGCCTATGGAAGCGGATCCTGACTCCCGAGGGCCCTCAGGGCCCCTCGAGTCCGATACGTTGTTGCCTCTGGTTGCTTACCAGTTTCAAATACGTTTCATGGATTTCCAGCCATGAACCACATTATAAAAAAGCTCAAATGGCGGGCTCTATGGGTTCGTTCGCGACAAAAAACGATAGTCAACAAACATCGTGACATCGAGGATTTATCAGGACGCACGTATGTAATATGCGCCGCGAAGCAGCGCGTTTTTTGTCTCTTAATTTTGCACCATTTCGCACAAAATATGTGGGTTTTCAGCAATTTGATGGGGATACCAGGGCATTGGTGCCTCGCCTCCCCATCCTCCTGAATTCAAGGGGGCACGGTGTCTGGTGCCCCCCTCCCCTGTTCCACCGCCTATGGAAGCGGATCCTGACTCCCGAGGGCCCTCAGGGCCCCTCGAGTCCGATACGTTGTTGCCTCTGGTATACAGGCACGTTGGTGCCCCTTCATAGCCCATGGGACGGGAGGCATGAAGGGACATTTTTTTTGCATAATTTAGCAATTCTATTTTAGCATCATTTCGCGAGGGAAAAAGTTTTCTGGCGACCAATGCTTGTGACTTCATGGCGGCACCAGACCATTGTTTCCCCCTGCTGGATTCAATGAGGCACGGTGTCCCGGTGGGTCCCCTCGTCACACAGTGCCGCCTACCGGCACGGTGGTGCCCCTGGTACACCGTCGCCGTCGTGGTCCTGGTACGCCGGCGCGGTAGTGGCACTGGTACACCGGCGTGGTGGTGCCACTGGTGCACCGACGCGGTGGTGCCCCTGGTACACCGGCGCGGTGGCGTCCATGGTACACCGGCGCGGTGGCGCTCTTGGCTCAAAGAACGCTGAATGATGTGCGCCGCGTAGCGGCTTAGCATGTTTTGCTTTTCTTGGTATTTTTGTGTGTGCTTTATTTTGGAATTGTTTGCTTTTTTCTTCTTCTTTTTTTGAGGGGGTATGACTCCCGTGCCCCCTAGATCCGCCACTGAGTGAAACAGAACTGGGGATAGAGATATGGGCATTGCGCATTGTGTGCTATCTTCAGTCGAATCAGCTATAATTTCTCGCTCTGCTCGATCGCCATTGTCACCACCCGAAAACTTCATTCGTAACCCCCAGTGGGGTAATTACTCCTACTTGAGAATCACCGATTTATAATCTCATCAGAATCTAACACTGGTGCTTGTCGGTACGCAAGCTGAATATGGATTATGCATGCGGCCAAGATAAGAGTCAATTAGTAACTTCACGACATCTTTCAACAATTATTGTATGCACATGCACAAGTCATAATGTGAAGCAAGACCAAAAACTCACCGCAGATGTACCATATACTATCTTTTTAATTTTGCTAAATGTTAAAACAATTAATTACTGTTTGTTCTTGTTAACTGCATTAACAATAAATTTAACTTTTGTAAGACTTCCCGTGACAAGCCTCCAACCGTTGCCCAAATGTTTACAAAACTATATCACAAATACGCCCAGAACTCTTTGTATTTTAACTTTTGCTTTGTTTTGTTTTAATGTAATATTTTTGGTATCATTTCAAAGTCACCAATTATGTAATGCCTTCTTAATCCGATGAGAGATGACCGTCTTCATCAAAATGAGCTCGTTGCTCGATAATCTGGCCAAACTGTGTTTCAACACCGTTCGGGGTCATTCATCACACTGCAGGTGGTACTGTATACACGGGTCTGTCACGAGGCACCTGTCTATTTTAATTTACGAACAACTATAGTGTGAAAGCTCCCTGTTCACTCAGACTGTATTGACGCTGCGTTCTGTGTGGCTGCTGCCGACTGAGGGCCACCTGTGGCTCCCCTCCTGAACTCCCCTGCCCCGGGTGTCTCCCCTCTCAGTCACCGCGCGCCGTCAGGAGGGGAGACTCGACTGGCGCGGCACCGCGACGACGCGACAGGGGCGCCCAGGGAAGCTCTGTTGCGCGGGGTACACAGCAGATGTCATGCCAGTGTCGAATGTGACGCGCAGGCAGAGTGGCGCACATCTGGGCCGTGACATACAGACCCAGATAGCGCGGGACGTCGCCGGCGCTGCCATCTAGCGACGGTGGGAGACAACAGCTGTCGATCCCCGGCCAGCACGGCGGTACTGAGGGTGTGATGGAGGTGCCGGTGGATTGATAGTGGTCGATGCCCGGCCAGCACGGCGGTACTGAGGGTGTGATGGAGGTGCCGGTGGATTGATAGGGGTACTGAGGGTGTGATGGAGGTGCCGGTGGATTGATAGCGATACTGATGGTGTGATGGAGGTGCCGGTGGATTGATAGCGGTACTGAGGGTGTGGTGGAGGTGCCGGTGGATTGATAGCGGTACTGAGGGTGTGATGGAGGTGCCGGTGGATTGATAGCGGTAATGAGGGTGTGGTGGAGGTGCCGGTGGATTGATAGCGGTACTGAGGGTGTGATGGAGGTGCCGGTGGATTGATAGCGGTACTGAGGGTGTGATGGAGGTGCCGGTGGATTGATAGCGGTACTGAGGGTGTGATGGAGGTGCCGGTGGATTGATAGCGGTACTGAGGGTGTGATGGAGGTGCCGGTGGATTGATAGCGGCACTGAGGGTGTGATGGAGGTGCCGGTGGATTGATAGCGGTACTGAGGGTGTAATGGAAGTGCCGGTGGATTGATAGCGGTACTGAGGGTGTGATGGAGATGCCGGTGGATTGATAGCGGTACTGAGGGTGTGATGAAGGTGCCGGTGGATTGATAGTGGTACTGAGGGTGTGATGGAGGTGCCGGTGGATTGATAGTGGTACTGAGGGTGTGATGGAGGTGCCGGTGGATTGATAGCGGTACTGAGGGTGTGATGGAGGTGCCGGTGGATTGATAGCGGTACTGAGGGTGTGATGGAGGTGCCGGTGGATTGATAGCGGTACTGAGGGTGTGGTGGAGGTGCCGGTGGATTGATAGCGGTACTGAGGGTGTGATGGAGGTGCCGGTGGATTGATAGTGGACCGGGTGCTGAAACTACATCGGTTATATGACGATCATAGTGACGAGCTGACGAGTGATGGCTGAGGGTACGGCTGGCCGCAGTGGCGGATCCAGAGGGGGGGGGGGGGGCATGGAGCCATGCCCCCCTCGAGCCTCGAAGGGGCCAATAGCCCGAGGGGCCCATAGCCGATTGAAGTGACACGAAACGAATTTCACGCCGTTGTTAAGCACATCGCAAGTACATTTGCCCACTCTGACCTCCAGAGGGTCCAGTCGGGCTACTAGAGGACCCACGCTGACCTCCAGAGGGCCCATTCTGGCTTGAAGAGGGCCAATTCTGGTTTGCAGGGACCCACTTTGGTATGCAAATTGTGAAAGACATATTTTGCACTAAAAGGGTCCATTCTGGCCTACATTTGTTTTCAAGGTCAAAGGGGCCCACCAACGGTTGAGGGGGCCCACTAAGGCCTGAGGGGGCCCACTAATGCCTGAGGGGGCCACCAAGGCCTGGTGGGCCCACTTTACTACGTGGCCCCCTCCTTGACCGAATCCTGGATCCGCCACTGCGGCTGGGAGACAGACAGGGACCGACTACAGACTACAGACAGACTATGGATAGACAGGCGTGACTGTTACATTTACGGCTGGGTAATGTGTTTGCTGCATTCCCTCTTGTTTGATGTAAATGTCAACATCAGGTAATGTTCGGACAGTCGGAGCGGGTCGATGCGTCGACAGAAAGTCTGGCTGGTAGTTTCGATTCAATGCGGTGTTCTCTGGCAGGGCACGCGCTGCGGTGAGTCGCTGCGGTGAGTCGTTGCGGTGAGTCGCTGCGGTGAGTCGCCGCGGTGAATCGCTGCGGTGAGTCGCTGCGGTGAGTCGCCGCGGTGAATCGCTGCGGTGAGTCGCTGCGGTGAGTCGCTGCGGTGAGTCTCTGCGGTGAGTCGCCGCGGTGAGTCGCCGCGGTGAGTCGCTGCGGTGAGTCGCCGCGGTGAATCGCTGCGGTGAGCCGCTGCGGTGAGTCGCTGCGGTGAGTCGCTGCGGTGAGTCGCTGCGGTGAGTCGCTGCGGTGAGTCGCTGCGGTGAGTCGCTGCGGTGAGTCGCTGCGGTGAGTCGCTGCGGTGAGTCGCTGCGGTGAGTCGCTGCGGTGAGTCGCTGCGGTGAGTCGCTGCGGTGACTCGCTGCGGTGAGTCGCTGCGGTGAGTCTCTGCGGTGAGTCGCTGCGGTGAGTCGCTGCGGTGATTCGCTGCGGCGCGAGACCATGCCAGGTGACTAGAATGATTGTGTCATATGTTCGCGACTTGTTTCTGAACGGATTGTCTATGTATTTTATCCAGTGTTCCATTTTACCCTGTGTTTTACTATATATCTTGTATTGACTCTTGGTCATAAGAGCCATCACATGGAGACCATTCGAAATAAATGATGATGATGATGATGATGAGTCGCTGCGGTGAGTCGCTGCGGTGAGTCGCTGCGGTGAGTCGCTGCGGTGAGTCGCTGCGGTAGCACGGGTCAGAATGTCCCACAACTTCATTTTCACTCAATATAGAAGTCTAATAATAAATATATTAAAATCACAAAGGCTAAATAGGCATGTCATAATTTCATGTATCTGAACGTTCTTAAATGCTCTTTACGCATGGCTCTAAACTTCGATATATACAAATATATTAAAATTACAGAACGAGTTGCTCCTATATTTTAACTTCGGGGAAGTGCCAACTTAGTAGAGTTTTAGTGTTTCGTTTCTTTTAGTGGGAAAGTTTTCCCGCTACACAAAGTTCAGAGCAAGCTTAGGCGTGTGATATGAGCTTCTTTTGGAAATATGTAACTTTAATAACAAATGTACGATAGATAACAATGGGTATATAAGTTACTGAACTGACACAACGAGGTTCAAAATAATATGTCAGTGTGCTTTTCGACGCATTTCTCGTGAAGTGCGATATCGGCGTTTTTTCTTCTAAATTTAAATTGCGCAGTGGGTGCGATGGTTAAAACGTGGTACACAATTGAGTGTGCTTGTCGGATTCTAAATAATATGATAACCACAACGTGAATAGTTTAAAGGAAATAGTGCACCTTGGGAAAAGTATGTGGAATGATGGAAAAGAGTGTCCTGATTACGGTTCTGGTTTTTGCGAAAAAGGTACCAATTTGTCATAATTCGAAAAAATATTGAAATATTGAGAGAAAAATAATAATATTGAAAAAAAATATTGAATATTGATACATGTGACGTCACAAGAATCTTGTGTCACCAAAACGAGTTGTGACGTCATACCGGCAAAAGTCTATCCTTGAATCAGAATATGTAAGCAACACTAACAAGTAACAACCTCGTTCGCTGGGTCGTGACCAAGGCTGTATAAACCATCGCGACTCGCGAGTATATTGGTCGCGATTGAAAATGTGAATGTGTACACTATGGCCACGGATTATTGTATAAATCCGTGCTATGGCCTTGTATGAGTAGAGTTGGAGTGGCGTTGCGTGAACACATACCCATAATGTTCATGTGCATAAATACATGTGATATACCTACCCACAAATGTGTGTTCATCGGTGTGGTGGATGTAAATAAATGTGTGGATGTGCAGTTAAGATTGCAGCTACCGGTACGAGCCACCCATCAAAAGGTGTGCCTTTTCAAGAAGAGTGTCGACATTATTTTCAATTGGAAATCCAATTTAAATTGACACAGTTATAGCCAATAATATTTCGAGCTTGGCGTCAATTCATCGTAAACAAAAAAACAAACTTTGTCAAAATGTAAACGATATATTGCATGAACGCCGACCAGCCACTTATCAACAAATGCGTCTTATCACGAAGCATCTATTGGTAATTTTCAATTGGAAATCGGTTCATAATTGGCAGAGGAAATTACTTAAAACTGTAACCACAAGCAGAATGTTTCCCTAAAGTATTACAGTTACAGGTGCATGTGCTTTTATTGCGGAGAATATTGCAGCTACCGATACGAGCCACCCATCAAAAGGTGTGCCTTTTCAAGACGAGTGTCGGTATTATTTTCTATTGGAAATCCAATGCAAATTGACAAAGTTATGGCCAATAATATCTATAGCTCATCACAAACTTGGCGCAAGACAGCGTAATGCAAGAGCAAACATTGGTACAATTTAATCGATATATTGCAGGTACCGCGACCAGCTACCCATCAAAACATGCGTATTTTCACGAAGCATCTTTTGGTAATTTGTTATTGGAAATCTGTTCAAAATTAAAAAAGTTATTTACTCAAAACCTGAAGTCACGTGTACAATAGGGGCATACATTCTGGATGTGCTTTTACTGCAGCGAACATTGCAGTTACAGGTACGAACCACACATCAAAAGATGTGCATTTTTAAGACGAGTGTCGGCATTATTTTCAATTGGAAATCCAATGAAAACTGACAAAGTTATGGCCAATAATATTTATAGCTTATGAACACATGATACGTTTCAGTGGCGATCGGTTCAAATATCGAAAACTAAGTGCGGTGGAAATCACACTAATGACGTACGCGAAACGTCACAAGATTCGGCGGTCCTTTAAAATAGCTCCCATAGCTCCAACAGTTTTTGCGTTGAAACTCAGCAACTAGGTCGTTTTGGAAGGAAACATTTCAGATTTGGAGATTTCTCAGTACTAACAACAATCTGGCTATCTCAGTTATAAACTAATGTTAAGGTGCACCCTTTAAACAAAATGTCAGAAGATCTTCATCACATTCTGCAAAAAAATGACTCAAAGTAGTACGAGCGTACGATTCCGTCCAGCGGAAATGTTGCACACTCAAGATTCGAGACGGCCGTATACACATAAATTGTCTCAAGAGCATTGCCCGGAATATGTAATTGTCTGAAGCCTAACTTCAGAACCAATAAATGGAAAACACATGTGCCTATAAATACTACTATGAAACGGATTTAATATTTTTACAGTGCTGAAAGGAAAAAATACAACAAACTAATTGCAAAACATATTTGGACATTTGGTCGTCACAGTGCAATATCACGTATTGTCAGTCCCTCCACTATAATCTATATATAAGCCTCTGCTTTGTCTTGCTTGGTTAATTAATAGATCAGCATTTTTAAATTTCAGATGGATTTAGCAGGATATAAAAGGCCGCAAATCAACGGTCAACTTCCTGCTCTTCAGATATGCTGCCTGGGTGTCCTTTTAACAGGGTGTTTAGTTCTGACCAATGCTGCGCGATTCTGAAATTATTTGATAAACTGAGTGCCTTGGCAATTCAATGACGTATGTAGTATGTACTTCCACGGGTGGGACTATAAGTTACTTACGCATGTTCGTGATGTTTGTCAGTTTTTGCAAAACTGTATCGGACCACTACGCATTATGTTACTATCATTGCAAGGACAACATTCCAGTAGAAGAACGGGATAAGTGGCAATACGTAGCCAGTTTCCTTTATTCTATTGAATATTGAATTGTATAATATAATATAACATTATAGTGAATTATACCATATAATAAGAATATTGAATTGATTATTCTATGGAATTAAATTGCAGCATACGCTGTCAAAGTTTTGAAGTAACATAAGCGTCTGGGACAACAACGTTGCCTTACGTAACTTGACTTCTGAGGTAGAGATAGTGCGTTGGCCGATGTCAAGTACTTGAAGTTATACAACAAAGCAAGAAGTCGAGTACCAACGCCAGGAGATGTAAACAATCGCGCAACGCATTGCATAAAGGGAGTCAACGATATCATTGGGGGCTGGGGCCGAAGCAGCTTTAGCCTAACCAATAAAAACACGAAAATAGAAACACTGTAACTACTATAACTACGATTTCCTGTATGATGCAAGGAACTAAAAAGCTACAATCATAACTGGAACCGTCCGCAATCGTCGCGTAAAATGCTGCAAACAGGATGTCCTTTTCGTGACGCGAGTGTTATATACTTATGAATAGCAGAGGGCTGTAGCTTTTGCTACCATGGTATGACCTTTCTTGTTTTGACATTGCGTTTGCGGTCATCCTGTACATATGTGACGATTTAATGATCTGCGATTTAAGGATTTGCGTATTTTACTTTCTTTGTATGTATGTATATTATGATTGATGCATTTAAAGTTTTCATGTATAACAAGCATTCACATCTAAAATAAAGTGGCCCGTTTATCAGAAGCTAAATAAAAAGAAACTTTAATGAGAGATGAAGTGAATCCATATCATACATTGTATGCAAATAGCACGGAATAATGCTTGTATATAATTTAACAGTGACATCAACTTCAAATTGTTTTCAAAATATATTGTCTTTCTTGAAAACATTTAAAAGCAACTTATATTTGTTTCCCTCTATACTATAGAAATAGTGTAGTAACCACATTATTTTACAGTCTGGCAAGTAGCCCAGTGCATCGAACTATGCCTCGGAAAACATGCATGCGAAGTCGAACGCAGGCCAATACTTTCCACACCACTTCAGCGAGCCAGCCCGTCACAATATGGTCGTCACTCCAGCCACATCGCTCGTATCGCGGCGGGCGACGCTCCGCCACGGCGGGCTTATTTTCAATTGTAGCGCACATGCGTCTGAACTGTCTCCGCCGCGCCATTGGTCGCCACCGTCTGCGTGATCGGACGGCCGTCGCCGGCGGCTGAGGGGCCGATGAGCCGTGTGCTGAGAGCCGCCTCCCGCTCATTACAGACTGGCCATTTCACCGTCAAGGGCTCCTTTGAAGAGCAATTTTCGCCGCCTCTCCAGAACTCCTCCGAATTCAAAGGGCCCGGCGATGGCTTTTACGCGTTTCCTATCGGATGCAAATGCGGCATCGGGGCCGCTCTAAAAATATTAATATTCCCCGACCCTTTCATTATGGCATCTCCTGTTCGTGTCGAACGTTTTACTATCTTCCCTAATCCGATCCCCTCTTCTCAATATGCAAATCGCCCGGTCCGATACACCGCCCCGGTCATAATGGCACTTTTATATCGGAACCATATTAGCATCGTCGTCGACCCGGCTGGCGAGATGGGTCTCCGCTCCGGCAGAGACGGCAGTGCCGGAGATACGGCCCTCCGGGGACCTCCGGCTGCATTCTAAAGAGGCTAGTTAACAGAATCACATTATATTTGTTAAAAGCAAGGGGTGATTAACATAAAAATACGGTCCGTCGGCCGGGTCTGATTAGAGTTTACGTGGGCTGGCGCGGCGCAGTTCCGATAAAGTCGCCTCCGTCGGGTCGTCGCTCGGCTCCGTCGGGCCGCCGTTCAGTTGCGTCGTCGCCGACGCGGCGGCGTCTCCCGTCGTGAGTGACGGTCGCGAGGTAATCAGACGTCGGCGGACGGCCGTTCCCTCCAGGATGGTCGCCCTCCACTCCGACAACCTCCGGGGCGCAGAAACAAAGAAAACAAATCCCAGCCCCGGGTGGCATCGCGTCTCCATGCTACTTCAGATATGCTGAAACTAGCCACAGGTGCTTTAGATTGACAGCACGTTTCCACGCGTTATGCAAGCAAGAGAATACAATACAGCCCTGCAGCAACCAATAGAATACGCCGGCCGGGCCTCTAACAAAAGCTACACAGCCGAGCTATTCATCAGCGGCACACCTGATGTCTCCTGCCCTGGTAATAATTAGCCAACCCCAGCAGCACCCCGGCAGCACCCCGGCGCGGACCGATGAGAAAAGTTGGCCGCCCGTTCGTCGCCCGCGGCGCTGCCGACGGGAGTCCCGGCTCTGGTATTTGCATGTTCATTTGAAGCAATAGTCGGCGGCCGCCCGTAGCGAGCCGCTTGTCGCTCTGTGCCCGCCCGGATACCGCCCGCTGGGAACTCAGGCGGTCCCATATGGAATTCCACGGCCGGCCGGACAGTACCGGGTGCGATCGGCAGATTAGAGTTGGTGACGATTTGGGGACACGGAGGCCGCAGCTGCCGGGGTTGTATGGCTCCCAATCAATGTTGTAGCAACACTACTGCAATCAGACATGTTGCACTGAGCCAAATATCATGCGACAACATGACTTGCTCACCGTTGCCCACCGTTTGGCTAGAGTTATTGTTTTGACTATGGTTGGTAAGCTAGACAAATTCCTATTTGTTATGCGATGTCATATTAAAATTATTTAGTTTTTTTACTGACGTACACAATAAGGAATATTTCAGGCCGATGAAAATCATCAGGAGCGAAAAGCATACACAAAGATATGAAGTAAGAACAGCATATTTCTGAGCCTGCAAACCGAGAAACTCTACCGGTGCGCTGTACCGGCCGGAGCTAATGTTTACCAGCTTATTCGTCCGTCAGTGCGGCGATAAAACAAAGCTCCTCGTCGCTCATTGCTATTCCGTCGCTCATTTCGTATATATTTATTTCGTCGCCATTGTTTTCCTCTGAGCGCGGCCGACCGGCACTTTCAGTAGCGGCGTTCCGTCTCCCCGCCTTGTTGATTTTTTCCCCGTCCAACGTAGTTTTCCCAGCTCATGAATATTAAAAACCGGAGAAATCGCGTCCTAATGCTCGCAATTACGCCCCAAAGTTGGGCTAATTCGGCCAATTAGATTGAATCGCGCCAGATTGGAGGTAAGCTGCGGCACCTCAGACCGGAAACACACGCGCCAGACTACGTGCTCCCTCTATTTCTGCACATGCAAGCTCCATCTCGGCAATGTTGCGCTGCTGTTTCTGCCTGCCAGCATTAGCCTTGGTCTGATTTTTATCCAGCGCCCACGCCGCGAAACTCAAAACGGCTCGTACACACGTCAGACTTATGAGGACGAATGCCCGGACCATAATTACTCACATTAAGTTTATTTGCCGAATCATATGGGTGTGGAGACCTAATGGCTGTTTGAGTATGCCCATTACCGCGGTACAAGGCACGGCCGAGGCTGCGGGGGCCGAGGCTGAAAGGGCGCGTGCAAAGCGGACACGCTTTCGTTTCGAAGCAAATCCTCAGCTTGAATCCACAAGTAGGCTGCAACGGGGTTATGACAAAAACGTACAAACCAGCTGCGAAGGTGAAATCTTCAACGCGTATAATGTGTGGGGACTAGTTCGCTCACGATTCCAACCGGATTAATTTCTGGCGTGCCGCCGCCGGCTATGCTACTCGCCGAAACAGATGCGCCTCATTGAAAGAAATGGAACGAAGAATTGGACGTAATTTCGCATACAACCCTGAGTTTTATCAACATCAAAGCGCGGGCGGCGGAGTCGAGGATTTACATACAGATTGACCGTCGCTGATCTGGATATTCGGAGCGCCGGTGGGCAATTCTGTGCTGCCTGGGGATAATGGTACTATCTTGGATGACATTCTTCGGAGTGTATCAACTGCTCTTCGAATGCTTCGAATTCCTCGTGTTTTATTGCATTAAAGTGAAATCATTCCAATACATCCAACAGATGATTTGAGAGCTCTTGACGACTGAAGCTCATTGTTGCATTCGTTTTCCACATACGGTGGTTCATTAAGCTTTTAATAATAATCGTTGTAATAATAAACTTGTTAAACTTTTGAAAACACTACTTGTTTTTCTGTTTCATACTGCGACATTTGCCCTTGAAACATTTCCCGATTCATAGCAATAGCTTGCAGTAATACATTCTGAATTCAAACAGAACAGGCAATGAGGAAACTTTCAACATACTTTCGGTAACGATTTCTAACAAATGAAAATGGGAAATATTTGAACATTTCGTAACTTTGTGATATCATTTTCCTACCCAATAGTAAGTGATTTTAAGTATTATTAGTGAGGTCACGGGATTCGGCTCATTGATCACCACCTACCTCGTTTGCACTTCACTCGGCAAATCACGGTAATATTCTGCGGGATTCTGTGCATATTTCAGCTAGGAATCGATTAACAGAAGACATCCTATGCAAAATTATCATTCAGTCACTGATATATTTTGTATAAATAAAATCCGTTCGATAATGTTAATGCATCACCAAATACAAAAAATTGTCACATAAATAGTAGTCATTGGTCATGTAGCCTGGAAAAGCAGAAATATTGCATTTCCTTTCAAATCAGTACCAAATGTGAATGTTTTAGCCTAAATTTACCCCGTTTTGTCCTCTATTGAATAAGGTGTGAATCTAAAGTCGGATATCATAATAAACACATATCTAAGACACGCGTTATTGACCATAGGCAACATGGTCTATGACCAGTTCCGCAGAGCTTACCTGGGTTATTGTCTATTTACTCTCGCTCCCAGTCTCCAGTCACCTCAACTCGCGCCTTGTCCAACTGTACCCGTAATGGGACCACCTTCACTCCACCACCCACCACTCCTCACATCTGCACCGCAGACTGAACCGGCCCTCCGCTGAGAACTGACCGTGCGCCGGTCTCTGAGAACCTCCCCTCCCCCGCCCACATGAACTCTGACCTCGCCGGGTCACCCCTCCCCCTCCCGGCAGCGAGCGGCGTGTGGCTGTGTTTGCCGCCAGGCGTCACCACTGGAGCGTGACCGGCGAGTTGACCTGCATAAAATCGCGGCGTCAGCGGCGGTGGTGGCGATGGAGCTCGACGGGTTCCGGTTGACGGGCGGCACTCAGCCGGCCCGAACACCGCACAAAGCCCGGCCTCTGACGTCACCGGCTCCGGCTCTGTGACGTCACCGGCTCTCTGCGGGCGGCCGTGCTCGGTCACCCGGAGAACGTGAACTGAGTTCACGTGGAGCGCAGCGTCGGGGCTTGTTGGAAGTTTTCGGGGGGGGGGGGGGGGGGGGTGGTAGTAGCGTGGTCACCAGGGAGGTAGGTTATGAGAGCAAAGGAGGAAGGAAGACTGCTCGCCATTGAGAATGTTTTTTTATAAAAAATATTAGCTACACCAGAGACTCAGTCATGAATCGTCCGGAAATTGTTAGCTCTGATCGGTACCATGTCAGGAAATTGTTAGCTCTGATCGGTACCATGTCAGGAAATTGTTAGCTCTGATCGGTACCATGTCAGGAAATTGTTAGCTCTGATCGGTACCATGTCAGGAAATTGTTAGCTCTGATCGGTACCATGTCAGGAAATTGTTAGCTCTGATCGGTACCATGACTGAATCTCTGCTGCATGGATTCTGATGTCTGCTACACCAGACGGCCTGCTATCAGATTTATCTTCCATTTGGCGCCGCCAGTTGCCTTGTGAGCCACCCCTGCCAACGCCGTCCCTCCGCCGGCTCCATCGCCGCCCAGACGCGCGCGCAGTGATTAGCGTTGTCTCATTTCCTCCAAAAATCGTAATTTTGTTAATTAGCAGCAAAAGGAAAGCAACAAGATTAAGATGGATCGTGGCGCGGCACGCGGTCCGTGTGTCGAGGCGGTGGCGGCGGCGGTGGGGCGCGGCCAGCTGGGAGAAACAGATACGTCATCCGGCCCGGCCAGCGACACCGAGCGAAGATGGCTGTATTAATTACCACCACACTATATCCCGGCCGCAGCGCCAGAAGTCGAGTCACTGACTCACCGCACCCGGAGTCACTGACTCACCGCCCCCGGAGCCACGGCGCTAGTGCGGCGTTAGCGCTGATCGCTCGCTGGCGCAAAAGACGAGGCGCAATCATTTAAACATGCAGATGAAGCGGAACTCGTCATCGGTGTTTGCGTCATTTGGTTCTGCAGTCGATGGGTTCGAGCACGCCCTCGGCGCGAGAGTGGCGCGGTTATTTCGCCGACGTTTAGGTATTTTATTTAACCCTCACGTCTAACTGCTGTTCGCATCATTAAAAACTCCGGTGGCTTTAGAGAGGCGGAGTAGTGTAAATGACATGTAAAAACGACTATTAGTTCGTAAAAATGTAAATTAGGGGAAAATCTGACGAATCGACGTTTCGGCGGGTCGCATTTCAATGCTGAATTTAGTGACATCCTTCGGGTTAAGTGAAAAGGAAAAAGTTTGCCAGAAAACGGCCTGGTAAATATGACCAGGTTCTGATTTGCATTTCCCATTCCCACCAAACCGAATAAAGCTGACTCCTCCGCACACTCTAAGACCAGAAGCCAACGGACGTCCAGAACCTGTCGCAACACAGCCGACAACAATACCGGGCCGTTTTTCACCTCAGTCCGCCCGGGATGGAAGCGTATCGTAGGTTCCAGCCGACATCCGCCCGATATCGGCGGCCTCGGCGCGGAACCGAACACAATCAGCAAATCAGACCAGCGCGTTCCGCTCGTGCCGTCCGTTCCCACGCCACCACGCGTCCGTGTCAACAAAAACCCGCCCCATTCTTTCACCCCAATTTGTCAGCGATCAATCGGCCTAAGCCTAGCGATCGGCGGGCGGTTTTTCCACGCGACGCCGCATTGTTCCGCCGACACGACACGCCGCCGCGTGACCTGAAAAACGCCCCGGGGCAAAAACGGCCGGCAGCGGGTTAGCCGCTATCTAGTCCGGATGCCGGCGAGGCGAAGCAATTAGAGAGACAGAGCGGCGGAAAAACACGGCTCAGTGGGCCACCGCAGATGCCACGCGGACAGCCAGGACGGCCGGCAGGCAGGCAGGCAGTCTTCTGTCGGCGGCTGGTGGGGAGGGGAGGGAAGGCACAGCATGGGCTGTGAGACGCAGTACGAGGCAGGAAAGACTGGCTGTGAGACGCAGTACGGGGCAGGAAAGACTGGCTGTGAGACGCAGTACGGGGCAGGAAAGACTGCGCAGAAAACGTCACAGATCAATGGTAACGGTCGTCACATCGCATTTGCAAACGATATGCCTCCGCCAAATGGCATGTCAAACTCCGATACATTGCAGGCCTGCAGCCAGCGCAGTCAAAGCTGACGCGCTGCATGGGTCTGGTGCACTAATGCATGAGTTTCTAACATCGGCAGCGCTACATGTCTGTATCATTGAACAGCCCAGCCAGACAATCGATTAACAGGCCAAAAGTTTGACGATAGTCTGAGGGGCCGATTCCGGACCGCTGCGTTCGAACCCAGAATAACACGAGCCACTGCGGCCTGGCAGATCATAGCTGGAGCGTGCGAATCGTCAGGAACATCGAAACGACGAATGTTCGTGTTGCATGCAACTGCATGTGGCTGATATTGTTTCGTCTCTCATGACAAACGTAATTAAATGTCATGTGTCTGTGTTTGATCGAGAATTAAACCCGTGATTAAATGGTGAATTGGTTAGTCCTGCAATAAAGAACAACGTCCTGTATGCTCCCCTCCATCTCTGTAGAAAACAGCACCAGACGAGTCTCGAAAATGGATTGATATGGTCGATTTAAGCCTGTAGATGATGCTTAAATGAGAGAAAACAAATTATTCGTAGGACACTAAGGTGCCTATGATGTGTTCTATGCAAATATTTGATGCATCTGTTTACAATTAATTTAGTCGGTTGACACTATCTACGGGTCTGATGATAATGAACATATCATACGGTGCAAAACAATATGATAAGTATGATCCAGGTCAATATTTACCCCGATCATCCCTATAGACCGACCGATATTTACCCTGACCATCCCTATAGACCGACCGATATTTACCCCGATCATCCATATAGACCGACCGATATTTACCCCGATCATCCATATTATAGACCGACCGATATTTACCCCCATCATCCATATAGACCGACCGAGATTTACCCCGATCATCCATATAGACCGACCGATATTTACCCTGACCATCCCTATAGACCGACCGATATTTACCCTGACAATTCCTATAGGCCGACCGATATTTACCCCGATCATCCATATAGACCGACCGATATTTACCCTGATCATCCCTATACACCGACCGATATTTACCCCGATCATCCATATAGACCGACCGATAGTTACCCAGATCATCCATATAGACCGACCGATATTTACTCCGATCATCCCTATAGACCGACCGATATTTACCCCAATCATCCCTATAGACCGACCGATATTTACCCCGAACATCCCTATAGACCGACCGATATTTACCCCGATCATCTCTATAGACCGACCGATATTTAACCCGATCATCTGTATAGACCGACCGATATTTACCCCGATCATCCCTATAGACCGCCCCTGACCGTATCGTTGACCGGCATCAAAGCCGCCGCCGGTATCGTCGCAGCCGGTATCGTATTCTGAGACACCGGCCGATTGCTGTCAACTGTCGCCGCCGCGGCTGTCGTCGCCTTGCGCGTCGCTGGCGTTGTTGGATCGATTCGCGTCGCGTGGTGCGCGCCAGACGACGGACCGGGACTGCCGTCGGCCAGTCTAATCGCGTTCGACAGGTCGCAGTCAAAACAAAGCGGCCGCCTGGCCCGCTCGCCGGGCCGCCGCTGATGGATGCGTTCTCAAATACAATCTGACGCGCCACCGCCGGGACCGTCGTGGCCGTCGGAAGGTCGCCGTCGAATGCGACGCGACGGGCCGGCGGGAATTGGTGGGAGCAGCGGGAGCCAAACGCGAGCCAAACGGGAGCCAAACGGGAGCCAAACGAGAGCCAAACGGGAGCCAGCGGAAGCAAGAGAGGGCAGAATGGGAGCAGCCTTGGAGCCGACGGCCGCGGAGAATCGCCGGGGTAATGGCCTCTACAATCGATTCATGTAAACCAACTTTTAACTACGCGCCCGACGGCGATGGTCGTCGGTGTCGATATTTCTATATCGGGGTGCTGCGCCCGAGCCGCGTCGTTATCGTTGTTTGTTCCGGCGACGGATAAAAATTGAATTTAGCCAGAAGAATCGAGTTATGGCCACAATGTGGTGTGATTTGATGATTTCATAACGCGAACGGCACGTCGCAAAAATTAGACTCGTTTGAAAGGCGAGACAGGGAGGCAGCGAGCAGGCTCAGGGGTTAGAGGACCGGCCTAAACAATCACAAAATGTCGAGGCGGAGTTTAAAATGCGTTGTGCTAGTTCACAGCTATTGAATCGAACAATGCATAAAGGATGATGACTAAAAATAGCCCGGTATGAATAGTAAGTGATTGTTTAGAGTAGCAGAGCCAATACACACATTTCCAGAACATAATGCAAAATAAAGATATAAGTTTGTGGATGTTCATGCTAAAGGGAAATATTGACCTTTCGATCTATTTTTGTCCTGCATTATATTATGAAACATGTATGGTATTACATTGATGGAGTCTCAATTTAAAAATGAAATCACAACTTTACAATTTCGAAAATTATTTTTTTTGGGAAATACAAAAACTAGTACATATACTTCTTTCGGAGTTCATGCTCGGTGTTTTCCCTCTCCTATTGGGAGCGCGACATATCTGGCGTTTTTGTTTCAATCTGTTCAACGTTGAATACCTCTTGTTGAATTACCTCTCAACAAATCGCAATATACTAAATACGTCGTCGCATGGGGCCAAGTTAATCCGCCGAATGCATCACGATTTTATTCAATGTATATTGATTGAATATGGGAAAACGGTTCAGATAAATGTTTTATCTGTGCATTGTAATGTATTGAATATCTGTATGCTGAACATTTATGGGGAAAACATCAAATTTATTATAATAAAAAAAATGAGTCGAGAACACGAAATAGGTCGCCGTCCGGGGCCAAACTAAACTGCCAATTTCAATAATACACTTTCTTCAAATACTTGTTGATTGTTCATAAAAGTTTGGTACATATTCGCAAAAGATAGAGTGCAGGAAACATATTACATACCTTCATGATAAATAGCAATGCGTAGGCAGGCTAACTTTAGCTCGGACAGTGAATTCGTTACCAAGTACTTGCTGAGTACCGCCCGTTATAAGCGTGGACGCATATCAACTTTAACTTGAAATGACTTCGGCTAAGGACATTTTTATGCAAAATGTGACTGGATTTACTTATAAGTTGAGTGCTTCTTCCCATTTCAAGTGCTAACTCCATTTTTGTGAAAAAGGTCATTACTTCCCTAGCAGCATTTAAGCAGGAACTAGGAGAGGGAAGGTTGATGGGCGGCATTACCCATTTAAAGTGACGCTCAAACAGTGTGTGACATTGATCATTGGCTTGACAAGAGTTTTTCATATTCCTACGTCCATGACACCCTTATCAAACCATCTGTTTGATCGATAATAATAAAACAAATCATCTACAATGTCACAGTGATCTAAATCTAATCCATATTGCAGATGGTGTCCCTCTGTGGTCACGTCTGTTCTGTTTTTACCCCAGTGATCCCCGTCCCTCCTCCTCCCTCCCCTCGTCCACCGTGTCTGACCGGCGCACCGCAGGTGCCTTACGACCGTTTACGACTCGGCCTTTTGTCGCCCCTCAGACTCCTGTCCGCCGTCCAGCCGTGAACAACCCCTGTCCGCCGTCCGGCCGGCCGGCCGGAGGACGCGCTAATCGCATGATTGCGGCGTCGTCGCGTTCATCGTCGCTCGGTCCCGCTCCGTCGCTGCCGACGGACTCCCCTGCCCTGCCCTTCCCTGCCCGGCGGCACAGCGGCACTTTTTTGCCTTGGCTCCCCTGTCTCCGGGAGGGAGCGTCGCGCCACCGCCACTCTCGCGGCTCGTGCCGCCTGAACTCGGCTCGGTCGAGACCTCACTGTAGTACGGCGGCTGGGTCTATGGAGTGCCGTCCGTGGGTGATCCGCAGGTCACGGACCAATGGTCAGAGGGCTCGGGGGTCACCCTCGATCCACACACTTTTCCAGAGGTGGAATAGTGACGTCAGATGTGATAGCTAAGTTTTACGCTGCCGGAAACCTTTGCGCACAGGTCGCGGTTCCATTAGTTTAACGTCGCTCAGATCGGGGCCGGAATATTACGAGCCAAGTTGAACGAACCATTATCCTTTCCAACAGCTCCATTTCATGGCTGTCATTGCCGGCGCATATATTAACACCGATATGACGGCCACACGACAAGCATTGCAAGCCATTACCAACACGAAAGAACTAATGCACGCTAAAGAGCTGTGCGGCGGGCTGGCAGAGCAGTGCCGAGGGGCGCCAAACAAGTGTGATCAAACAACAGAGAGCAAACAATCGTAATGGACACCGGCTCGTCTCCCCTACCCCCACCGGCCGGCAATCGAGCCGGGGTGGTCACGGCCGCCCCGCCCCGCCTGCACTTGTCCGGGCGCGCGTGCCGTGCCGCGCCACTCTAAATCACAATCCCGCACCGTCACGTGACTCGTTCCCACACAGAAAGCTAAAAATCCGGAATGAATATGGAATGAGAGGACATGCGGCGCACGCGCACGCGAGGCGGTAATAGGATTTTAAACCGGCGCGCGTGCCGCTTTACGGCGGAAGTTTGTATCTATTCGGCTGCACACCACACCCCTGCAGTGGTCGGGGGACATTGTCGGCGGTTGTTATCCTTTGCGTGACACACGGCCGGTGCTGGCCGTTTTTGCGGACATCAGTTCGATGGAGTGGAGTTTACACCTGTCGGCTACGGGCGGGAAGTGGCCGCGCCCATTCGGCCGGCGGTTTCGGTCGAAGGCTTTTAGTGCGGGTCAGATGCGGCGGGGGCGGTGAGCACAGCACGGCTGTCGGGGGAACCTGCCCGCCCCCTGATCCCCTTCGATCACCGCCGGCCCCGTTAGCTGCCGGGACTGGTGACGGTCACGACAAGCCAGCTGTCGAGCGGCGGCAGGTCAGCTGTCGAGCGGCGGCTGGCCAGCTGTCGAGCGGCGGCTGGTCAGCTGTCGCGCGGCGGCTGGCCAGCTGTCGAGCGGCGGCAGGCCAGCTGTCGAGCGGCGGTAGGCCAGCTGTCGAGCGGTGATAGGCCAGCTGTCGAGCGGCGGCAGGCCAGCTGTCGAGCGGTGATAGGCCAGCTGTCGAGCGGCGGCAGGCCAGCTGTCGAGCGGTGATAGGCCAGCTGTCGAGCGGTGGCTGGCCAGCTGTCGAGCGGCGGCGGCTGCAGCATGACATGCTCCACACCGTTTCAAAACGTGATATTTATACGATTAAATAACCAAATATACAAGATGCTCAGTGCTCACGATCAGGCACGTAGCCAGGATTTCGTCCAGGGAGGGGCGGCGCCTCGAAAGGGCCCCTTCCCGAGCGTTGAAAGGGCCCCTTCCCAAGCGTTGAAAGGCCCCCCCCTCAACAAAAAAAAACGCATGAAAAGGCACGTTACAAGGCTGGAAAATGCAGTATGGCAGGTATGGCATGGGCCATACCAACGTTTAGGAGCTGGAGTTAGCAAACTGCCACATCAACTTTGGAACCAGCGACACGAATTTGGAATCAGCCATACCAACTTGGAATATTTTTTAAGCTCAAGACCTGGAACAAATTGCGCCGCGGAGCGGCGCGAAAATTTTGAGTTTTATGCCCTGGGTTGCTTTCTCATCAATGCGTCGCATTGCGTATGGTGCGGACCTCTAAAATTGCTATATTGTGCGTTTAAAAGTGCGGGGAAAAAGTGCTAAAGTGAACTATTTTGCCCAATAAATAGGAAAGCAGCAACATAACACATAAATGCGCCGAGAAACTGACCGATTTTTTCCTAACCCGCATATAATTGAATTTGTAGTTAAATTGCGCCGCGGAGCGGCGCGAATTTTTTTAGTGTTATTCCCTGTACAACTGTATTCTTACTGTTGAAAGGCCCAAGGTCCCTTCAGATCGTCTAGGGGCCTCTCTGACCTTTTCTACGCCCTTCCGACCTGTTCAGAGACTCATCTGGGATCCGCGAAGCGAAAAGACATGATGTGGAGTTGGTGATATATATAATACAAAGAGGGCTTACTCTACAAGAAAAAATAAAATCGGATCTTTCGGGTATATTGTAGCACCCTGACAAAGGGTGTTACAATATATCCGAAAGCTCCGCTTTTAATATTTTATTGTGGAGTAAGTCCTCTTTGTATTTAATCTTCATCTGGGATCTCTACGTGCTTTGACCCTTCCGGTCTCACCAGAGACTCCTCTGACCTTCCCAGAAGCCCCTCTTGTGTGTCAAGGGGCCATTCGGCCTGTTCGGAGGTCCTTCCGACCTGGCCAGGGACTGCACTGGCTGCTTTGTCGCCCTGTCGACATGCTCAGGGGCAGGGGCGGCGGATTGCGGGACGCAGGGTACCCAAAATCCCCCCCCCTCAAATGCAAATCCTGGGGAGGGAAAGGGTCATGTTGCCCCCAGATTGAGCAGGCTAAAATCTGGGGGGGGGGGGGGGGCAAAACTACCCTTTGCCCCCCAGGATTTTCGACTGGGGGAATTTTGGGTACCCTGTTCCCGCAATCCGCCGCCCCTGCCCAGGGGCCCCTCCAGTCTGGCTAGGAACTCATCCGGCATATTCAAGAGGCCTTCCGACCGGCCCAGGGACCCTTTCGATCTAGCCAGGGGCCCTTCTTACTTGCCCAGGAGCCCCTCCGATCGGCCCAGCGACTCTTCTGGTCGGCCTGCGCTGGCTGCTTTGTCGCCCTGCCGACATGCTCAAGGGGCCCTCAGGCCTGCCCTGGAGCCCCTCCGTGCTGGCCAGAGGCCACTTCGGCATGTTCAGGGGCCCTTCTCACCCGCCCAGGGGTCCTTTCGGTCTGGTCAGGGGCCCCTCCGATCTGCGCAGGGGCCCTTTTAATTTTCCAGGGGTCCTCTGGTCTCTCCAGGGGCCCTTTAACCTTCTAAGGGGCCCTTCCGACCTAGCAAGGGACTGCGCTGGCTGCTTTGTCGCCTTACGACATGCTCCGAGGGCCCTCCGACCTGCCCTGGGGCCCCTCCGTGCTGGCTAGGGGCTCATTCGGCATGTTCAGGGGCCCTTCTGACCACCTAGGGGCCCTTTCGGTCTGGCCAGGGCCCCTCTTAACTTCCCAGGGGCCCTCTGGTCTGTCCAGGGGCCCTCCAACCTACTTAGAGGCCCTTATGACCTGGCAAAGGACTGCGCTGGCCGCTTTGTCGCCCTGTCGACATGCTCAGGGGCCTCTCAATCTGCCCAGGGGCCCCTCTGTGCTGGCTAGGGGCCCATTCGACGTGTTCAGGGGCCCATTCGACGTGCTCAGGGGGCCGTCTGACCCGCTCAGGGGCCCTTTCCGTCTGGCCAAGGGCCCCTCTGACATGCACAGGGCTCTTTTGAACGTCCAAGGGGCCCTCTGGTCTTTCAGAGAGGGCCCTGGTGGCCCTAAAGAGCCTCTGAAGTCCTCTAAACTCTCTAAAGACCACGCTTCGTGTAGTAAAGAACATATGATACCGCGCTTCGCGCGGTCTCGTCGGCCCTTTTCGGCGCGCTGCGCGCGCCGAAAAGGGCCCTCGCGCGCAAAAAAGGGCCCTCCTGGCCTCCAGGGGAGGGCGGCCGCCCCCGCCGCCCTCCCCTTGGCTACGTGCCTGCTCACGATATTTTATTTTAAAGTCGTTTTTAGTGCTTCTCAGTTTAAACTCAGTTCACTTTCCTTTTTCTTGCATTGTTCTTAGAGTTTTGCGCCCAGGATCAGCTGTCTGTTTTGTCACCTTCTGTGTTTTCTTCTTCTGTATTTCTGGTTTCGTTCTGTTTCTATCTGCTAGTTTGCATTTCAGGTCTTATAGTTATCCGGGATTTTATGATAATCATATCGTAAACTCCGCCAAGAAGTATACATGCAGCTTCACATCAATGAGGTACACTAATCGCAATAGCCCTACAGGACAAAAGAACTTCCCGCGGCACTCGTCATCTACAGTAACAAATAAACATACACCCTTTCCACAAAGAAACACAGAGCCTTTATCTCCCCCTCCTATCTCTCGATAAGATCGTGCATCGAGCTTCAGCACATGACGTCACCAGCGGTGAGCACAAGCCGATCACCACTCCCCGTCAATAATGAGCCCCGCCCGTGCACGCGTGTTGCGGCCAGTAGTGGCTATTTGCCGCTAATTATAGCCACGCGTCACCCCGAGGCGCTGAAATTTTACGGCCGCGCTCGGCCCGCCTGTGATACTCGGCACCTGTCGGGGGTTTTTGCCGGCCGAGCGGGCCGGCGGGCGGAGCGGACGGGACGCGGAGCCCCATCGACCTCATCATTCCGCCGCCGAGCCTCACACAGTCCCTCACAGTCCCTCACACAAAGCCCGATTTGGCTGCTCCGGAGCGGCCGGGTAAAGGCCGGCGGCGGCGTGAGTTGCGAAACTTGTCCAAATGGACCGCTAGTCCGCGCGCGGCGCCGCGTAATGGCGTCATTAATGATCCGGCGGCCACGGCGGCCAGTTGACGCGCGGGCGGTCCGCGGCGCCCACGGGCCAAGACGCCGCCCCGGCCGACACCCCGCCGCGGCCGACGCGCCGAGACAATTCCGTCGCGGCGTCGTCTCCCCCGGCGGCACACGCCACCTTCCCTCCTAATCTGTTGCTGGCCGGGCGGCGCAGCCGGCGTCATATCTCGCCCTAATGTGAGCCGTACTTCACGCTAACGACAGAGCGCAACATCGAAATCGACAGGTCGGGCCCATATCAGCTGGCGGCGCGGCGCGCGGCGATGTACGGCGCGTCATAACTGTCGAAATGTAATGTCGTCCAATGACTTCATTTGGCTGTTTGTTCGAGACGCCGCGTCGTTTTGGCCGCAAATTGCCGCAGGTTGCCGTGCGTCGGCGAACCCAGCGGGCCGATGTCAGGCCATTGTGGCGCAGTCGGCGGCGTGGAGAGCTGATGAAAAAAACAGCGCCCGATCTCTCCACGTGTGTTTACTTGCGAAGCACGCAAATCGAGGAACGAGTCGCTTCTGATTATTTTGTTGTTTGTACCCGAATTCTGCTGAATGACGCACCTCGTGATAATCAAGTGATAGTGCCACGTCTGCTGCCGAGTTCACGACACGGCCGTATAAGCTAATTGAGAGCGAAGGGTATAGCCGAGTTTGATTTACTGATGCGGCGCCCCGGTCGTGCTAAATCGCTCCGTTTGCCCGCTCGGACACCATCAACGTTTTACGGCTCTCTTATCTAATTCCGTTTGATCATATGGCGCTCTCGGACGCCCCTCTGTCCCTCCAATGGCTTGTTTCTCTTACAAATTCAACCGAAATGCGGGAAAGTAAATATCCCGAACCTTCCTAAAAATTCCCCTAATCCAGAAAGTCAACAAAATCAGTGTAAAGTGATAAAAATGCTACAAAACCGGCGATAAAATATTGGCGGGACGGTAACAGGTCTAGTTTGCGGGTGTCGGGGGATACCGGAATCGCCGCTAACTGAAGGGAACGTGCCCAGAAATCAACACAACCTGTCCTGAGAGCAGTTTATGGTTCCTCCGACTCAGAACGGCGTGCTTCATGCCTCGCCTGACTGGATATGTTACAGTTACAGCTACAGACACCGTCTGAGTGCGGAGAGATGATATCTCAGCCATTTGTGCCCGTCTGACCACGACGCGCTCACACATGTCCAATGAACGACTCCTGCAATCGTTTAGCATTCACTGTGTATTATTAGTTAAAAAAGTGTTTCGTATGTACGCTGGAAACAAGCGGAAACGAATACCAATGTCACAAATATGATTACATGTGTTCTTAGTATACACACCAATGATGCATCGGAACCAGCAACAAAACACGTTATTTTCGCAGTAGTAAATAGCGACATCGGTTTGCAGACACCTGTTTTCGGCTAATCTTTTCGGTGCCCCCGGGCAGCAGTTCTGTGCCCCCCCCCCCTGCCCCCCTGCTGGTGCCGCTCCCACGGCTCGACGCGTCACCGCCGGCCGCGTCGCAAACTCGAACGATGCGCCGCCAATTAACCCCACGCACGGTGAGCGGCTCCATTTCCGGACCGGAACTGGCCGCCATCCGCCGGCCGGCCGCCGCGTGCAAAGGGCACCTGACGCTAACCGGCCAATAAAGTAGAGGACGGGCCATGTTGCACATCTGGTGGTCAGGGTGTTTCTCCCAGAGCGTCCCCTCCCGGCTCCGGCCGACCCGGTCGTCCCCAGTCAACTCCGGCGGCGGCGGTGGCGGCGGCGGCGGCGGCGGTGGTGGTGGTGGTGGCGGCGGTGGCGGCGGCGGCGGAACCGCTTCCCCTCACCCCGCCCAGACTCGCGCGCTCCAAAATTTAATGAAAACAAAGAAATTACTGAATTAAAGAAGTTACCAGTGCCAGATGAAGAATCGGCGGGAGAATTAAGTTGACGATGCGGAAGAAGAAAAAGAGAGATTTGGGCAGGCCGGCGTGCGTTTGCATATGAAAGACAGCGTTCGGGATGTAAGCGGCGACACTAAGACGGTGATGAATGGTCGTATGCGGCGCGGCGGTGTCGTATCTGGCGGGGTCCAGAGTCGGGTGTCGCGCCCCGGGGGCATCTGTGGCCGCCCTGAGCCGCCAGCTCGGCTCAGATGACACAGACCCACCACACGGGGTCAACCAGAGGACTGTGTGCGTGATGTCGACGGGGATGGAAGCAGCCAGTGACAAGACTGGGTAGGGAAGCTTCTTAGGAAGGATGCTTATTGGGTTTGTTTAAAATTCATGCTGTGAACATCGACTCATACTCCCTGAATGCTAAACTTGAATCGTACAAATATCTATAGATAAGCTATAATTGAAATAATTACATGTATTTGAAAGCAATGTCAAGTAATGAAAACAAATACGTACTTCACACACAACAACAAATGTCGTCTTTATTAAACACACCTAATTTTGATGTTGTAAATATTAAATAATGTAAGACGAATTAAAAGTGCCGCCCCAGTTTATTTCCGCTTACGTGCCGTATATGTTTAATTCGCTCCTGCACCTGACCAGGCCGTGCAGTGTCTCTACTGTCAGGCCGACGTTGTATGCCTGTTACCCAGCCTCCGGCCACCCCCGACGCCTCCCGCCGCCGCAATGCCAGTGTGTCGAGTGATGGTGTGTGTGTGTCCGGTGGCGGCGGTCACACCGGCGGTGGTCCACCAGATGATAAGTGACCCGGCAATTGTCCACTAACGGGCCGCTAACGCGAGCCATCCGTCTCCGCCGGCTGGCCGCCGCAGATAGCGGCGCAGACCACCTCCGAGTGGAGCGACGCGCTCACCGAGCACCGCGGAACGGTGTCAGTTCACCGCGGGACATGTCAGTTCAGTTCACCGCGCACCATCAGCGGACCGCTCTATTAGCGACTCAGGAGCGAGAGGTCAATTATGTTTAAGGAGAAATACATTGGGAGGTTTCTTCATTGGTCCATGATTATAAGTTAATACGATTTGATTCAGTTTTGGTTTGTTCACAGCACAGTTGTGTTTGGTTTGTTTGGTTTGTTTGGTTTCGTTTGGTTTATGATACGAAAATTGTGATATTGTCCTTGTCGCACGCCGCGTTTTGAAGAAAACAGAGCTGTCGCTCGGTTTGGCAGCACCTGAAGGGTAATTCCAGTGCGCAGTGGGGTGGCACCTGTTTTCAGCGGGCCCCTCTGATCAAAGGTAAAGCTGCAGCGAAATGGCGAACAATGTGGAGGCGTGACTCATCTAGGTGTCTTTCAGGCCGTTGCTAATGACTTGTTAAAACCATTGGTATAAAGCCAGGGACACTTCCCAGTGTCTATTTCCGTGCAAAAAATATGAACACAAAAAGTTATTGTATATAGTATAAAGCTATGCTTTTTCTTGTTGGCTTCGCATGGTGTTCAACCGATTTCCCCCAAATTGCATCGATCGGTACATCAGATAGGCAAAATATCTCAGTCATAAGTTGTGTTACATTGTTCTTGGCTTGCTGTATAAGCGTGCCAACTCTGAGCCATTGCTGCAGTCGCCTCCTTCAAAGACGCCGAACGTATTTTGCTGCCGTCGTCCGATCTGTTTTATCATTGTTTGTCATAACGCTGGTGTAATCATGCTAGCATAACACGGGGACGGGAGCTATAAGACAGAGGCCATCAATTTATCTCCGGAGCGCGTCTCGACAGCAGGCCGCTTCGAGGAAGGGCGCCACACGCGCCGATATTATCTAAATTCTAACCTGCCGCTCAGAACAGAAATAATAGATTTGCCATCTATTAGCATACCGGCCCCGGCTTGTCGATTGGCCTCCCCTGTTTCCAATAATCCGCTGGGCCGGAGAATTTTAATTAGAGTCAACAAATAGGCCTGGCCATGCATATTACGTCGGAAGCGGGCTGAGAGCTGCAAGGCAGGGACTTATTATTCCACCGAATATCGCCTTCGGCTCCATTCTTATTCCACGGTATTAATTAAACGAAATGAATGCGCAGGATTTTTAAAACGCCAGGGGATATTTTACTGTTGGCCGCCCTGCAGAAGCCATCGACTGTTTCAGAAAGCAAACTCCCGTCTGAGAGCGAGAGAGAGCGCGCGGCGCGACCCGGCGCGGCACCGCTGCCGCCGGCGGGGCGTATTCTTCGCGATATGAATACGCTGTATTCTAAACCACCAGTGGATATTTTTCCTGTTGACTGCACTAAAACACCCATCGACTCGCTCTGAAAGCACACTCCCGCTACCGAGCCCGACCTGGCGCCACAGGCCACGCCGAGACACTCCCGGCGCAGTGTAACCCTTTGGAGACACTCCCGGCGCAGTGTAACCCTTTGGAGACGAGCTGGAGACGAGCTGGAGACGAGCTGGCCGACAAAGCGCGTGCGACTGAGCGCGTCTCTGTCGCCGCAGTCCACAAAGCGTGCCGGCCGATGCGGCCGGAGTTAGGTACGGTCCGGTGCGTCCTTTCTGCCGGCCAGCCCGCCGATCACCGCCGACGCAAAATCTCCAGCCGACATCAGCGGCCTTTCAGACGCACCGCCGCGCCGTTTTCGCCACTTCCGGTCCGGCCGCGGCCAGAGCGGCGCTATTGCGCTAATTTGCAGCGCGGCGGACGGCGCGGCGGCGACACATTCTGCGCCGTTCTGGCGATTGGAGTTGAGTGCGTTGACGGCCCGCGTGGCGCGGGAGAGAGAGGTGGATGGTGGCTAATTTCCAGAGGGGACATCAGGCCTCAGGAGCCGTCCCGAGTCGGCTGGCCCCTGGATTGATCAGTCGGGGGCCTGGATTGAAGCTAGGCTTTCACGGTCAGGTCAGAGAGGTCAGGTCATGGCTAGGTCACGGTCATAAAATCAAGGTAGACTCTCTCCAGCAGTCCACATCAAAGTTGAAAAAAATTGTATTCAGACCAAGGTCAGGTCATTGTCACGACGTCAGGTCACGACGTCAGGTCATTGTCAGATTACAGTCAGGTCACGACGGTGATGACATAGTCAGGTCACGGTGAGGACAAGATGAGATCACGGTCCGACCACAGGAGTCTTGGTATAACCCGGCCTATCGTGCAGTCTGGTGTGCCTCAACCCCCGGGCGGCTGGGTAGAACCGATCAGACGGGCGCCGCAGCCTCGGACATTGATCACGGCTTCAGCCCCGATGGAGGAGCTCTCCTCATCCATCATTCACCAGCAGACGGCGGACGGCGCATCGCGACAACTTGTTGACGATAGCGCCATTTCGGCGAGTGGCTGGCCGATGGGATGTATCCCCCCCCCCCCCCTGGTCAGCGACGGAGGGGACCGCCGGACACAGGCGACACATCTGAATTTGTCACCCCTGGCACGCTCTGGTAGGCTGGAGCCGAATAATACAAACAGTGGGGCGATCATTGCTGCTGGATTCTGAATGCGTTTCGACCGGTGCTACACATTTTGCAATGAAAACCGATATGTGTAATTCTCATTGACTGCATTTTAAACATGAAAGGAAAAGCGCATCCCACGTAAAATATATGCATAAGGAAAATGTACTTAACGTTATCACAGAATCACTTGAAATCGAATAGCAAAAACGATACGCGCATCGTATCCCATCTCAAGCCAAGAGGTTGAGATGCCGGGACCATAACCAAATAGCACCGGATGATCGGATTCTGGGCGGTGATCAGATGTAGCCTGAATAGCACGTTGGTCTATTGGCAACCTGCCACAGAGGACCAGTCTTACACCGGGCGCCACAGAGGACCAGTCTGACACCGGGCGCCATAGAGGACCAGTCGGACACCGGGCGCCATAGAGGACCAGTCGGACACCGGGCGCCACAGAGGACCAGTCTGACACCGGGCGCCACAGAGGACCAGTCTGACACCGGGCGCCATAGAGGACCAGTCTGACACCGGGCGCCACAGAGGACCAGTCTGACACCGGGCGCCACAGAGGACCAGTCTGACACCGGGCGCCACAGAGGACCAGTCTGACACCGGGCGCCACAGAGGACCAGTCTGACACCGGGCGCCACAGAGGACCAGTCTGACACCGGGCGCCACAGAGGACCAGTCTGACACCGGGCGCCACAGAGGACCAGTCTGACACCGGGCGCCACAGAGGACCAGTCTGACACCGGGCGCCACAGAGGACCAGTCTGACACCGGGCGTCACAGAGGACCAGTCTGACACCGGGCGCCACAGAGGACCAGTCTGACACCGGGCGCCACAGAGGACCAGTCTGACACCGGGCGCCACAGAGGACCAGTCTGACACCGGGCGCCACAGAGGACCAGTCTGACACCGGGCGCCACAGAGGACCAGTCTGACACCGGGCGCCACAGAGGACCAGTCTGACACCGGGCGCCACAGAGGACCAGTCTGACACCGGGCGCCACAGAGGACCAGTCTTACACCGGGCGCCACAGAGGACCAGTCTGACACCGGGCGCCACAGAGGACCAGTCTGACACCGGGCGCCACAGAGGATCAGTCTGACACCGGGCGCCACAGAAGACCAGTCTTACACCGGGCGCCACAGAGTTCCAGTTTGACACCGGGCGCCACAGAGAACCAGTCTGACACCGGGCGCCACAGAGGACCAGCCTGACACCGGGCGCCACAGAGGACCAGTCTGACACCGGGCGCCACAGAGGACCAGTCTGACACCGGGCGCCACAGAGGACCAGTCTGACACCGGGCGCCACAGAGGACCAGCCTGACACCGGATAGTCACGATGAAGTATTGCACCTCCTGTCTGGCACTGGCTGGTGTCAGACCGGAGAGGCAAAATAATCCGTTGAGCTAGATACATTTTTTGAGGGGATGGTGGGTCCAGGGCAAAGGGATACATTTTTTAAAAAATGTAGTGAACGGATAAATGTAAGTACCATTATTGGGAGATTTTAAGCATGACATGGATAGTATTCCCAAACATTGAATTGGGGTCAATTTATAAGTCATGTGCCGTCATGGACGAATACCTCCGCACGTTACACCCAATACTGTGTCAAAGGCAGTTGATACGTACTGCCCTGTGCTAACTTGGTTAGTACTTAACGTATCAAATATGCCGTATTTTACTTGCACAACATTTCAAGACCCAAAAAGAATGAACGGATTATAACCGTTTCGAATAGTAAGCGAGCACCAAATACTGTGTCCTGGCCAGGCACGTAGCCAAGGGGGGGAGGGGGCGGGGACGGCCGCGCGAAGCGCGGTATAATGGTCTCTTTACCACGCGAAGCGTGATCTTTAGAGAGTTTAGAGCAATTCAGAGGCCCTTTAGGGTCACCAGGGCCCTCTTTGAAAGGCCAGAGGGCCCCTTGGACGTTCAAAAGAGCCCTGTGCATGTCCAATGGGCCCCTGACCAGACTGAAAGGGCCCCTGAGCGGGTCAGAGGGCCCCCTGAACACGTCGAATAGGCCCCTAGCCAGCACAGAGGGGCCCCTGGGCAGGTCGAGAGACCCCTGATCATTTCGGCAGGGCAACAAAGCGGCCAGCGCAGTCCCTTGCCAAGTCATAAGGGCCCCTGCACAGGATGGAGGGCCCCTGGGCAGGCCAGAGGGGCCCCTGACCAGACTGAAAGGGCCCCTAGGTGGGTCAGAAGGGCCCCTAAACATGCCGAATTGGCCCCTAGTCAGCACGGAGGGCCCCAGGGCAGGTCGGAGGGCCCCTTGAGCATGTCGGCAGGGCGACACAGCAGCCAGCGCAGTCCGACCAGACGAGTCGCTGGGCAGATCGGAGGGTCTCCTGACAAGTCAGAGGGGCCCCTGGCTAGACCGAAAGGGTCTCTGGGACGGTCGGAAGAGCCCTTGAACATGCCGGATGAGTTCCTAGCCAGACTGGAGGGGTCCCTGGGCAGGTCGGAGGGCCCCTGAGCATGTCGGCAGGGCGACAAAGCAGCCAGTGCAGTCCCTGGCCAGGTCGGAAGGACCTCTGAACAGGCCGAATGGGCCCCTTGACACACAAGAGGGGCTTCTGGGAAGGTCAGAGGAGTCCCTGGTCAGACCGGAAGGGCTAACAGCACGTAGATATCCCAGATGAAGATTAAATACAAAGAGGACTTACTCCACAAGCAAAATATTAAAAGCGGAGCTTTCGGGTTTATTGTAATACCCTTCGTCAGGGTGTTACAATATACCAGAAAGCTCCGATTTTAATTGCTCTTGTAGAGTAAGCCCTCTTTGTATTTTATATATAGCACCCACTCCAAATCATGTATTTTCGCTTTGCGGATCCCAGATGAGTCCCTGAACAGGTCGGAAGGGCGTTGAAAAGGTCGGAGGGGCTCCTAGACGATCTGAAGGGACCCTGGGGCTTTCAACAGTAAGAATGCAGTTGTCCAGGGAATACAACTTAAAAAAATCGCGCCGCTCCGCGGCACAATTTAACTACAAATTCAATTATATGCGGGTTAGAAAAAAATCGACCCGTTTCTCGGCGCATTTGTGTTATGTTGCTACTTTCCTATATAATTGGTCAGGATAGTTCACTTTAGCACCTTTTTAACGCACTTTTAAACGCACAATATAACATTTTTAGAGGTCTACACCATACGCAATGCGACGCATTGATGAGAAAGCATATCCAGGCTATAAGACATAACATTTTCGCGCCGCTCCGCGACACAATTTGTTTAAGAGTTCCAGTTCTTGAGCTTAAAAAATATTCGAAGTTGGTATAGCTGATTCCAAATTGGTGTCGCTGGTTCCAAAGTTGATATGGCAGTTTGCTAACTCCAGCTCCTAAAAGTTGGTATGGCCCATGCCATACCTGTCATGCTGCATTTTCCATCATTGTAACGTGCCTTTTCATCCGTTTTTTTGGGGGGGGAGGGGGCCTTTCAACGCTTGGGAAGGGGCCCTTTCAACGCCCGGGAAGGGGCCCTTTCGAGGCGCCGCTCCCCTCCCCCTGGACGAAATCCTGGCTACGTGCCTGGTCCTGGTTGAACGTGTTCTTAACTTTTAAAAGTATTTCTCCTCCCATCACATTACACAAATAAGTGGCATTCTGGACATTCAATCGGATTTCGCATTAATTAAATTATCAAGATTCTAGCCAAGATGAAGATAATCACATAGCAGTACTAAAAGCGTGAAAATAACCAATATCATAATATTTCTGTAGAATCGGTACGACTGACCAACGGTAGCTAGCACAGCAATAAGCTGGCCTATAATCGACTACCACTCGAGTCTTACGGCTGTGGAGCACGACAGTCAAGTAAAAGTGTAGTCACGACCCTTCTTACAATTATGCTCAGAATCCTATATGAAATACATTGTCATGCCACGAGGCCTGACAGTACAGGTCGTCATCGTGAGTAATAGCCAGATTAAGACAACTCGGCGATCCTCGGATGGCTTCGGTCAGTTCATATCTGAACAACACTTGCAATATATGTATATTTGGCGGGTTTGTGTTAGTCGTTTAATATGTGAAACCAGGAGCTCGAATACGATTTAATCCGCATGAGCTTAATGAGGTGTTTAAAGTGTAATTACATTGTTTCGATGAAATGAATGCATGCTTTTTTTCTCATTTGCAAACTACCCATGAAACTACCCATTTTCGAAACCTTTTGTAATCGTTCCAGCCACCATGAGTCACAAGAACAGAGTGACGGAAGTAGCAATAAACTATAAAGCATTTGAAAGATGACAGGTGTATTCACATTATTTGCATTTCGCCATGAAATGAGGCAGAAAACCAGGAAAAATAATTTACTTCCGGATAGTTCATCCACGTAAAATAAGGTAAATGCCGTTTTAACACAATTTCACAATTACAACTCTGATGTGTCTGCGAGCTCATCTTAGAGTGGTGAAACGACAAAAAAAAATATTATTTTGCACCAAGAGGATAACTCAAACACCTGCAACCCTGACACCACAGAGTAAAGTTTCAGACCGGTAGCGGCCGTCACGGGCCGTGGCTGCCGCCGGCCGTGTGTTCCGGCGTCACTACGGGCCCTCCGAGTCCCCCGCCGCCGCCCCCGCCCCCGCCTCTGCCGCTGTGGTTTCTGCCGCCCGCGGCACAGACGGCGTCGCCGACGACCAAAGGGGGAGAGAGAGAGCGCGCGCGCGCGTAAATGAGACAATCTGAGATTCTTCAGACGAGAAACGACGAAAACTCCCGTGGCAGCAAACACGCAGCCACTTTTACTAATTAAGAGCGGCAATCAGAGCGTCTCAGAGGAAAACTGCGTGTCCGGGCGGGGCGGAGGAGTCTGGATTAGTGCGTGTCGCGCCGTGATTCCCAGCCCGGTCCGTGGCGGGAGTTTAACCCGACACTGTACATACCGCTCAGGCCCTCATCAATCATCGCTGAACTGGAAACAGCCGGTGTCACAGACGCTCGGCTGACAAGTCATTTCGCTCCAGATTGACGAAACCACATAGCAGAAAATAAAGCATAAATGTGTGACATGACAATGTCATGTCACTCTTTCTCCTGTGTTGCAGGGAAGTTGTCGATGGTTAAGTAAAAGAATGTGGCAAAATATAACCTGTCAAAAATTAAACCAAGAGCATTGATTCGACTATAAGCTGCTACTCTTAGAAAGCAATTGGGAATACAATATCGACAATTTTGATAAAGATAACTGCATGTCACAGTGCGCCACAGCACAGAATGTCCCAGCATGTTATCTGTAAAGACATTATGCTAAGACGGACTTTAACAAGGACAATGGTGTTGAAGGATCGCTAATAACGGCTAGAGAGAATATATGTGAAAGTTATCTGTTTGGCTTTTTGTCGTTATTTATTTTATTTATTTTTTATTATTTATTTAACATCATCGCCGACGGGGTGAACCATTGATGGGCGAAGTCACACTTTGGCTTCTATATTGCTTTCACTTAAAACTATGGGATTAACAGAAGCTGATTAAAGGAAATCAGTCACTTTTATAATGGGTTTTAAACTGAGATAGCAGTTTTGAAGGCAATGTCGAGAAATCACTTACGGCATACTCCGTTTGGTTGTAAGGACTCTCCTACCGAATATATGTGCTGTGTTATCCTGAAATGCGGTGCCTTGTCGAACATTTGGGCTCTTTGTAGAAAAGCTTCACATGGTAGCATGTTTTAAAAACAGCGTTACTGGACCAGCGAGCAAACCCTTCGCCAATGACAATATTTTGCTAGTTATGTAAACAATTATAGGATAATCAATACATTTGTACTTACTACTTTAATAACTAATTATTTTACATAAGTTCTGAGTCTTTTACATCTTCTTTCGAAGCACACCATACCATAAGATGGCCACTTTTGAAATCCGCGACACTTCTCGCAATCTTTACTGAATATGTGATTCTGTTTTCGAAATATATTGCTTTTACAAAAAAAAAGAGTTTTTGTTGTTGAATATAGCTTGATAATTTAGCCAAACCAATGCCATTCAACATTTTCAGGCACGAATACCCCTTATTAGCATATTCACATCGATTTGGCATAGTGACTGGTTTCCTTTAAGACCTCAAAAACATTTTCTCCGACGCTTAAGGCTGAAACACTCACTGTCTTTACGCAGCTGCAGAAAACGCAAGACTTAAGGCTGAAACACTCACTGTCTTTACGCAGCTGCATAAAACGCAAGACTTAAGGCTGAAACACTCACTGTCTTTACGCAGCTGCAGAACACGCAAGCGGATGTCTGCGGGCGCCTATTCAAATACATGGGCAAATTTCAGCAGTTGATTTTTTCTTCTCGCAACGTCGCGCATCATGCAGTTGTTGCAACCTCCGTTCAATGTATTTGAATAGGCACCCGCATCCACTTCTCGCAGCTGCGCGAAGACTGTGCTTCAGCCTTTACTATCGAGACAATGTAACAATTAAAAGGCCAAACATAATTTTCCCTGTAGAATGTTTCATCAACGATAAAAATATCGATATAATCACGAAAACCGCCAATGATTGCAATCAATCACTGCATTATATTGAATAACATTCATCCGACCGGATAGCGGGATGTGTTCAATTTGAAATGCGTTGAAGCTCAGAAGTAGCTAATGTCCAATAATTCTAACTATTTTTATCACGTTAATTTAAATTCACATAAGTTTCCAGAAAATTGTGACCTTAACATCGAAGGAACGTAGAACAAATAATTTAAGTGTGTGTTACTGCTACCGTTGGGAAACTACTTTATATTTTGACATATGATGAAACGATGCCAAAATGTATTCAAATTATAGTCTAGAAACAGTTCACCTAACTTTTACTCCATGGCATTATTGATGGAACCGCATTGCAATCCACGTACTGCATTTTGTGTAGTACATTTTGTTGCAAAATGATAAGCCTACATGCAGAGTCTCAAAGTTCGGGAGCAAGACAACGATAATTCAATGTTATTGTTTTCTGCTAAATTCAAATGAAAGGTTGGCATTATACTGGCAAACTATAAATGCAAAGTTCTGCATGTCCCACGTAATGCTTTTTATGTTTAAATTACATTTATTTATCGAAAATATTGTACTATTCCTATGTTATATACAACTTTACGGAATGATAAACGCAACGAATTCCCACCTGTACGGACTTTCACAGTTCGCAGTATACAAACTTCCATAATCAAGAATGCTCCAATGAGCTCCAATATTCATTGCATGACTTAGATATAGGAAATATTGCCAAGGCCGTAGTGGTAGGATATCGCGTATGTAGCATTAATCCTTAGGGATATCATTCAAAAACTGGAAAATACGGAGTTAAATAACACAAATTATTAGAAGCGAGACAAAAGTATCTCCCTACCATAAAAAAAACAAATCCCTCCAGATGATAACACTATCGTGATTAACTTGTAAAACCGAGAATATCGTATTTGTACTCATTTTTGGTTCAGCTGCAGTGAAGTCTATATGTCCAATGTGTCCAATATGTCCAATATGTCCAATAAGCCAAGGCAAAATATTGTTACGAACAGCTGAGAAACGATATCACGATAGTATACCTAGTAATTTCTCGTTTCTCTTTTATGTTCTCCTTTCTGTTGGCAGCTTTTTACTTGTTTTCTTTGACGGTGCTAGTGAATTATATTCTTACACCACAGTGTGTAAAGTGAAAATGCAAAGTGCATGATAATCTCAGAGGATATAGCCAGTACCTACCTACATTGCTTATATTCATTACATAAAATGTGTACACATCAAACTACTGACAGAAGATGATTCGATGTACTATGGAATGTTATGGAATGTTATGTACTATGGAATGTTATGTACTATGGAATGTTATGATGATGATAGGTAATGGAGATATAATCTTAGGTGTCATATGTAAGAAGCAATAATGGCGTTTTATGGCACATTTTATGGCATATAGTAAGGTCTTATCCAACTATTCCATCCATATTCTAAGTAAAAATGCATCTATGCGTCCGTACACACACAAGGGCAATGTTTTACACGTCCGTACACACACAAGGGCAATGTTTTACACGTCCGTACACACACAATTCCAGAAATGGTGAAAACGAACAAAGATTTCCTACCTCAAACTACCTCAGAGTTCGTTGTGACCAAATACAATACGAACGCACCAGGGTATCTGGACAAACCCCGCTACCTCAGGTCAGATGCGGTACCAACACTCCAGAAGACCAGAATCAGGGATTAGCCGGCCGCCACAGGTCACTTCAGGTCAGCTCAGGTCAGCTCAGGTCACCTCAGGTCACCTCAGGTCACCTCAGGTCACCTCAGGTCACCTGCGGCCGGGCACGTTACTCACCAGCGGCGCTGGAGCCGGCCGCCGCCGCCGCGGCTGTCCACAGACTCGGAGATGTGCAGCCTGCTGCCGCCACCGCTGCTATCGGCCGACACCACCGTGCGAGTGACCAGCCGCAGCATTGTCACGGCCCGGGGCGCCCGGGGGCGGACTCCCGGCCAGCAACCGGTACCGTCCCCGGCTACACGGCCCGGGACACCGACTGCCCCTGACCCGGTGGTGAGGCGCGGAGGGTCAGCCCACAGGTCAGAGGTCACCTCAGCCCGGGGCGAAATGCGAAACCAGGCGTGTGCCGATATCCGAGGCCAGCCAGATTGATGTCCACCGAACCGAACCGCCGCGAGTGCCGGGCGAGGAGTCTATCACACGACGTGACGCAAAGAGCGTCAGGTGTGCAGACGCGATATAACCGCGACGAAGGTGACTATCGTCAGAGGTGAAGTCAGGTTGTGATGCGCTCTGCTGTGAGAGTGACAACCCCGGACCGCTCGCGACCACCGCTGTGTCCGAACAGCCACAACAGCACGAAGACACCACTTGCCGACTACTGGCAGCCGCTCCCCTCAAAATCACAGTGCAACTTCTCTAATCCGAGTTTGCTGAAGTCCATAGGAAACGGGTCGTAGTCAATAATGGCGTCCAAAGTTTCAAAATTTTGGCCTGAGTTAAATGAACAAAGTTGGCAACAAACTTCCTCCGTCAACTTTGGGCGCGGGCGCAACTTCGGGCAGAAAAGTTTGGTCGATAAAATTTTTCTATTGCCCCAACTTTTCATTGCGAAACTTTGTTATAGAACTAGTTAAAAAGCGGGCGGGAGGCACTGCGTACTTACCGTTGGTCGGACGGGCGAGTCGGACGGCGGCGGGCCGGTGCGGCGGCGACGGTAATGTTTCCCTGTCTCCGTCCCAAGTGATATTGATTCGAACTTGGCCACGCGCTCGGCGTGCGCGCAAAAATCTGAGTCAGCCACGCTAATTGGCGGACGTCGGAGCGGCCGTCGAGACTCCGCCCCCACCTGCCGCCGCCGCTGCCGCCGCCGGACCGCCCCCGCCCACCGCCCACCGCCCACCGCCCACCGCCCCGAGGCGTCAGGGACACAGCGGGGCACCGCTGCTGCCCCCGCTGCCTGTCCGCGTCCCTTCCGTCTCCGGGTTGAACTGTCCCCCGGCCGGCAGCCCGACCCGGGCCGGACCCCCGGCCTCTGACCAGAGAGGACAACTTTTAATAGTTCTGTAAAATTTATTCCCCAAGTTGCATGCAGTTTCTTCTTAGTTCCACTACTCGAGCAACTAACTTTTCACCACGAGAGCGAAGTATAACTATTACCTTCACCACGGAATAGGGCCTAGTTCAGCGACAAAGTTTTGAAAATTAGTGTTTAGTGTACCTGTGGGCGCCGCCGACACTGTGCCAGGGTTGAATGGCCCAGTTTCACTGGCTGCTGATTGTAGTAAGATGGTGCATCGTAATCGTAATTGTAATGAAGTAAGACGCACAATTAAATGACCTCTGTTTAAAAACAAGCAGAGCAGCAGTGAAGAAATGGTATTCAATTATGTCAAACCACTTAGTATTGCGTATATCTAACCACTTAGTATTGTGTATATCTAACCACTTAGTATTATGTATATCTAACCACTTAGTATTGTGTATATCTAACCACTTAGTATTGTGTATATCTAACCACTTAGTATTGTGTATATCTAACCACTTAGTATTGTGTATATCTAACCACTTAGTATTGTGTATATCTAACCACTTAGTAATGTGTATATCTAAGTGTTGCATAAGCATTGCTTATAAATACAGTATTAATAGTTGGACGACTTCTGGCTGGGGGTTTGCAAATATATAAATACTAGTGAGTAAAAGTTTGTCGAATATCTGACAATTTAAACCTATCAAATAAACTGGCGGTTTCTACAACAGAAACTTCACCGTCAAACTTGTAACACTTTGGTGCATTTGTTATATCCAGGGGCTTCATTTTCTATAGGCCTGGTAGGGCCCAAGCCCTACCAATGTTCATTTGGGCCCCACCAATGCCTCTCTTGGCCTTACCAATGTTTTACAGCATTTCCTAAAATAGATAATACAATAAAACCAAATGAAAAGGCATTGCTATGCAAAAATGTATAGCATGGACCATGTGTGGCATTCAACGGAAATAATGATATTTTTCCACGCAAATTTAGTTGTTACTTGAAATCGACAGACGAGACCAAAATATATTGTAAATTTATCACGTTGTATATATAAGTATTACTACCGAAAGATATTTCACGTTAAAGTTGATAAGCGTTCCACGCTTATAACAGTCGGTACTCAGCACTGCACTGGTAACAAATTCACTGTCCGAGCTAAAATTAGCCTGCCTACGCAATTTTATTTATAATGAAGGTATGTAATATGTTTCATGCACTCTATCTTTTGCGAATATGTTCCAAACTTCTATGAACAATCAACAAGCATTTAAAGAAGTGCATTGAAATCGGCAGTTTATTTTGGCCCTGGACGACGACCTTGTTCTCGACTAATTTTTTTCTCTCGAAATAAATTGGATGTTTTTTCCCATGCATTTTCAACAAACAGGTATGCAATACATTACAATGCACACATGAAACATTTATGTGAACCGTTTTCTCATAATCAATCAATAAATAAACATTTCAGCAAACCGTGATGCATTCGGCAGATTAACTTACGGCCCCCTACGACAACGTATTGAGTGCGATTTGTTGAGAGGTAATTCAACAAGATGCATTTGACGTTGAACAGACTGAAACAAAAGCGCCAGATATGCTGCGCTCACAATAGTGGTGGGAAAACACCGATCATGAACTCCGAAAGAAGTATATGTACTTGTTTTTTATTTTCCCAAAAACTATTTTCGAAATATAAAAAGTTGTGATTTCATTTTTAAATTGAGGCTCGATCAATTCAATACCATTTATGTTGCATAGCATAATGCAGAAAATAGATCAAAAGGTAATTATTTCCCTTTAAAATGCCTAAATACCATAAGTTTGGGTTGTTTGAAATCACCTTATATATAAGGTGATCTCAAACAACCCAAACTTATGATATTGAAAATTATTATATCAAACTTACGATATGATACGCTGGCAAGCGCTTGTCGATCTCTGTCAGTACATTACATTTGGCCCGTCCCGGTCTAGCTCAAGCATTGTCGCTAACAGAGGGCAAAAGGCCCATGAGGTTGCACCCATCTAAGCGGTGCAGCTTGCACCCGTCGGCCGTCGGGGTCGCTGTCTTAGTCGACACTCCATGACAGTGAACTGCACGTGATCTGCAAAACTGGAGACTGTGTCACCAACTATTTTGCCATGGGAGCCTGTTTAATGATTTTCCACGAAATTCACTTTTGTGCCGTGCCACGTGCCACGTGCGACGCCAAATGATACAACACCAGAAAGCGCACAGTTAGCTCTGTTATCACACCAACTTTGGCACCAACTTATCACTCCAACTTTGGCCGATCCAACTCAACAAAGGCCGCCAGAAGACGACCAAAAGTGCATGCGGTTGCGTTGCACCCCCTCGCGGCTTTAGTTTGCACCCCACGGGGTTGGCGTCCCCAGAAGGCACCTCAGCGTTGTACGGCGCACGTGACCTACGAGTATGCCTTCACTTATCTAACTAGTGTCTTCTTGACATGTTCCGAATACGTGCTACATATGTTTTCTTGTCCACCTTTGGTGGCGCCTATTCTATGAGATCCCCAATAGTGGGCACATGCGTCAACATGACTGCCACCTGTATAAACAACACGCGTCGGGTGTGAACGTGAAATTCTGTAAGTTTTAAATCTCTCGGACAAACACTGTGGCTTTGACACGACCAGACATTTTTGGAGATAAGGTCACTTGACGTGACCTGGTGGCATGACCTGAGATGACCTGGGGTCAAAATTTGCACACAATGTAGGTAATTAATGACCAAACAGCTGTGCAAAATTTGACTGCGCGCCACCGTTTTTCCGCTATTCCCGAAAAACCTCAGGGGAGGTCAAAATGACCCCCACCAGGGCGAAGGTTAAGTGGATCTGCAGGTGCTGCAATTGTGCAACTTCGTCATACTGTATTTTATTAACCCATGGAAGTACTAATCTCAATTTGCACAGGTGAATGTAACGTTCTGGAATTCCCGAGTCATAAATTATGAACCTTGTAGACTTGGGAAGCACTTTTTCCGAGACAAAAATGGACACGTTCGGCCTCCGAACGCGTCCGACGCTTCAACAAGTCAAAAATGCTCGAGAGTGTATCTTAAGACCCATTGATAGAATGCATCTTAAATTTACACAGGCGTCCTCACAACATGCAAACATCTCATTTGACCATTTGTAGACCTCTTGTAGAAAAAATAGTCGAAAATGGCATCCGCTTTTGCTAAAATTGTGCATGGCCATTGGCCTCATTGCATGTGGAATGGAATTTGATGAGCATGTCTGGTCCTCGATACAAAATCTGTGTTTTGAAACACCCTAGTGATGCCGCTTCTCAACCACATTGCCAGTATCACAGAACCTAGTGCTTCTACATAAATACAAAAAAAAACAATGAGTTCGACAGTTTTGAATGTCTTGATTGGTTTCACCGATCTGCAGTACCTATATGAATAAGGTTGAAACATAAAGCAAAACTGTAACACTGCCGAAATATTGCCGACGACTTGTATCGTTTATCGTGAGTGATGGTAGTCCGTATGTCAGATCAGACAGCATGACGTGTGATGGCTGTTGCATTGTTTGCTCACAGACTGGTTATTGATTCGACTCTGCTTGAATCGATTGGAATCGTTCAATCAAAGTGTCTTGAATAAAAACAAATCGATTCACCACAAGATCTTTTGATTCATGAATCGTGATTGGTTATTGAATCAAAACCCGCATGGAATCAAGGCTGATTTAATCAAAAGATGTAACGATTCTTAACGATTCAAGAGCACATGGTAAATTGTGCGAATACTATGCAGTCCCAGTTCATTTATACTGAAATATTATTGCTGTAACAATGTTTTAATGATCATATATATGTATGCTCCCATTTGTATCGATTTGACTGAATTTTGTATTGATAAATTCAACATATATATTTAAATGTTGAATCAAACGTGAATCGATTACAATATTTTGTTTGATTCTTTGAATCTGAAAGAATCAATTCTCGAAACTCCATTTTTCCATGAATTTCCATGAACCTGAATTCCAGGAATCGAACAGTGATTGAATCATTCAGGTTACAAAATGAATCGTGACTGAATTGTTCGTAAAAAGTTGAATCAATAACCAGTCTGATCGTTTGCAACTGACCGTTTGTATCTGGCCACTTGCTCATTTATGATTCGTCTTCGCATATGATCAGATTCGCAACTTCGAAGTAGGTCACATACAGCAAGTTGCAATTTCCAGTGATCGCAGGCTGGATGTCGTGCCCATCTTCAGGTACATGTTATAAGTGACAACGCACGGGCCGAGTGGGTCAAAGGTCCGGCCGTTTTGTTTTCCCTACTATGCTGGATTTGCGTGCATGCAATTCATCTCATCTATTGTACTTACTTAAATATTAATACGTCGCTTTTACCCCGTTAAAAAAAACGAAATATGCCGTGCTGGACTGGGTTACATCAGCGTACTGCTGTGTCGGTCTGGGCTATGTCGGTTTTATCGAAAATTTGCACTTGAGCCGGTCACCATGTGAAAGAAGGCTGTGCATCGCAGAGAAGGGCAGAAGGGTAACATGTTCTCCCCCTTTACCCGCGAAATGGGTATCCGTGACTATATTTGAATCCGGTGATGTTGTTGCAGTAACCAAGGTGTACCTTGTTTATTCTTTATTAAAATATGTATGGAGGATGGAGCTCAAAATTAAGTTCCTGAAATCCGAGGAGAAACTCAAGTTTAGGGTAGGTTAGGTTTCCGCGGAGTGGTTGGGCCCTACCAATCATTTTCGTAAAACGACACCCCTGGACTTATATCTATTAGGTGCCTATAACTACACTTGCTTTACTCAGACTTTTGGCCGGTTCAATACGTTGGCTCAACTTAATCCCGTCCCCCCCCCATTCCTCCACGATCCTACCGGTGAAGTGCGCACTGGTCAGCAGGCACTCTTTGATGGGTGACTTAAATAAAAACAAACAAACATAATAATGCTCACATGCGCGAGAATATACCTATACCCAGTCTTCGTAGCCACCTTGCATCCCAACTGACGGCGGGACTGTGGTCGTTATCAGGGCCCGAAGGGTTGGCCGCTCAAAGCTTTTGGGGATTTGGGAAATGCATACAAATGGGAAGACCTTGGATATGGGCACAATTAGCAATATGTGAGCTAACTCTCCATTGTTTTGCTTCCTTTGTTGGTTCTCACCTTGCATTGTATGCCTGTTGAGAGGGCTGGACTAGAATCGCAGAATCGCACAAATTGTTGGGCTATCGCAATCCTCATCCTCATCGCAATTCTCATGTGCCTCGAAAGAAGTGGGGCGAACTAAGTAGCCGGCCACATCCAACACTGTCAGGAGCCGGCCACATCCAACACTGTAAGGAGCCGGCCACATCCAACAAAGTACTGTCAGGAGCCGGCCACATCCAACACTGTCAGGAGCCGGCCACATCCAACACTGTCAGGAGCCGGCCACATCCAACACTGTCAGGAGCCGGCCCCATCCAACACTGTCAGGAGCCGGCCACATCCAACACTGTCAGGAGCCGGCCACATCCAACACTGTCAGGAGCCGGCCACATCCAACACTGTCAGGAGCCGGCCACATCCAACACTGTCAGGAGCCGGCCACATCCAACACTGTAAGGAGCCGGCCACATCCAACACTGTCAGGAGCCGGCCACATCCAACACTGTCAGGAGCCGGCCACATCCAACAAGTACTGTCAGGAGCCGGCCACATCCAACACTGTCAGGAGCCGGCCACATCCAACACTGTCAGGAGCCGGCCACATCCAACACTGTAAGGAGCCGGCCACATCCAACACTGTAAGGAGCCGGCAACATCCAACACTGTCAGGAGCCGGCCACATCCAACACTGTCAGGAGCCGGCCACATCCAACACTGTCAGGAGCCGGCCACATCCAACAAGTACTGTCAGGAGCCGGCCACATCCAACACTGTCAGGAGCCGGCCACATCCAACAAGTACTGTCAGGAGCCGGCCACATCCAACACTGTCAGGAGGCGGCCACATCCAACACTGTCAGGAGCCGGCCACATCCAACACTGTAAGGAGCCGGCCACATCCAACACTGTCAGGAGCCGGCAACATCCAACAAGTACTGTCAGGAGCCGGCCACATCCAACACTGTCAGGAGCCGGCCACATCCAACAAGTACTGTCAGGAGCCGGCCACATCCAACACTGTAAGGAGCCGGCCACATCCAACACTGTCAGGAGCCGGCCACATCCAACACTGTCAGGAGCCGGCCACATCCAACACTGTAAGGAGCCGGCCACATCCAACACTGTCAGGAGCCGGCCACATACAACACTGTAAGGAGCCGGCCACATCCAACACTGCCAGGAGCCGGCCACATCCAACACTGTCAGGAGCCGGCCACATCCAACAAAGTACTGTCAGGGGCCGGCCACATCCAACACTGTCAGGAGCCGGCCACATCCAACACTGTCAGGAGCCGGCCACATCCAACAAAGTACTGTCAGGGGCCGGCCACATCCAACACTGTCAGGAGCCGGCCACATCCAACACTGTCAGGAGCCGGCCACATCCAACACTGTCAGGAGCCGGCCACATCCAACACTGTCAGGAGCCGGCCACATCCAACACTGTAAGGAGCCGGCCACATCCAACACTGTCAGGAGCCGGCCACATCCAACACTGTCAGGAGCCGGCCACATCCAACACTGTAAGGAGCCGGCCACATCCAACACTGTCAGGAGCCGGCCACATCCAACACTGTCAGGAGCCGGCCACATCCAACACTGTAAGGAGCCGGCCACATCCAACACTGTCAGGAGCCGGCCACATCCAACACTGTCAGGAGCCGGCCACATCCAACACTGTCAGGAGCCGGCCACATCCAACACTGTAAGGAGCCGGCCACATCCAACACTGTCAGGAGCCGGCCACATCCAACAAAGTACTGTCAGGGGCCGGCCACATCCAACACTGTAAGGAGCCGGCCACATCCAACAAGTACTGTCAGGAGCCGGCCACATCCAACACTGTAAGGAGCCGGCCACATCCAACAAGTACTGTCAGGAGCCGGCCACATCCAACACTGTCAGGAGCCGGCCACATCTAACACTGTCAGGAGCCGGCAACATCCAACACTGTAAGGAGCCGGCCACATCCAACAAGTACTGTCAGGAGCCGGCCACATCCAACACTGTCAGGAGCCGGCCACATCCAACACTGTAAGGAGCCGGCCACATCCAACAAGTACTGTCAGGAGCCGGCCACATCCAACACTGTCAGGAGCCGGCCACATCTAACACTGTAAGGAGCCGGCCACATCCAACACCTTAAGGAGCCGGCCACATCCAACACTGTCAGGAGCCGGCCACATCCAACACTGTCAGGAGCCGGCCACATCCAACACTGTCAGGAGCCGGCCACATCCAACACTGTCAGGAGACGGCCACATCCAACACTGTAAGGAGCCGGCCACATCCAACACTGTCAGGAGCCGGCCACATCCAACAAAGTACTGTCAGGAGCCAGCCACATCCAACACTGTAAGGAGCCGGCCACATCCAACACTGTCAGGAGCCGGCCACATCCAACACTGTAAGGAGCCGGCCACATCCAACACTGTCAGGAGCCGGCCACATCCAACACTGTCAGGAGCCGGCCACATCCAACACTGTCAGGAGCCGGCCACATCCAACAAGTACTGTCAGGAGCCGGCCACATCCAACACTGCCAGGAGCCGGCCACATCCAACACTGTCAGGAGCCGGCCACATCCAACACTGTCAGGAGCCGGCCACATCCAACACTGTCAGGAGCCGGCCACATCCAACACTGTCAGGAGCCGGCCATATCCAACACTGTCAGGAGCCGGCCACATCCAACACTGTCAGGAGCCGGCCACATCCAACACTGTCAGGAGCCGGCCACATCCAACACTGTCAGGAGCCGGCAACATCCAACACTGTCAGGAGCCGGCAACATCCAACAAGTACTGTCAGGAGCCGGCCACATCCAACACTGTCAGGAGCCGGCCACATCCAACAAGTACTGTCAGGAGCCGGCCACATCGAACAAGTACTGTCAGGAGCCGGCCACATCCAACAAGTACTGTCAGGAGCCGGCCACATCGAACAAGTACTGTCAGGAGCCGGCCACATCCAACACTGTCAGGAGCCGGCCACATCCAACACTGTCAGGAGCCGGCCACATCCAACACTGTCAGGAGCCGGCCACATCCAACACTGTCAGGAGCCGGCCACATCCAACACTGTCAGGAGCCGGCAACATCCAACAAGTACTGTCAGGAGCCGGCCACATCCAACACTGTAAGGAGCCGGCCACATCCAACACTGTCAGGAGCCGGCCACATCCAACACTGTCAGGAGCCGGCCACATCCAACACTGTCAGGAGCCAGCCACATCCAACAAGTACTGTCAGGAGCCGGCCACATCCAACACTGTCAGTAGCCGGCCACATCCAACACTGTAAGGAGCCGGCCACATCCAACACTGTCAGGAGCCGGCCACATCCAACACTGTAAGGAGCCGGCCACATCCAACACTGTCAGGAGCCGGCCACATCCAACACTGTAAGGAGCCGGCCACATCCAACACTGTCAGGAGCCGGCCACATCCAACAAGTACTGTCAGGAGCCGGCCACATCCAACACTGTCAGGAGCCGGCCACATCCAACAAGTACTGTCAGGAGCCGGCCACATCCAACACTGTCAGGAGCCGGCCACATCCAACACTGTCAGGAGCCGGCCACATCCAACACTGTCAGGAGCCGGCCACATCCAACAAGTACTGTCAGGAGCCGGCCACATCCAACACTGTCAGGAGCCGGCCACATCCAACACTGTCAGGAGCCGGCCACATCCAACACTGTCAGGAGCCGGCCACATCCAACACTGTAAGGAGCCGGCCACATCCAACACTGTCAGGAGCCGGCCACATCCAACACTGTCAGGAGCCGGCCACATCCAACACTGTCAGGAGCCGGCCACATCCAACACTGTCAGGAGCCGGCCACATCCAACACTGTCAGGAGCCGGCCACATCCAACACTGTCAGGAGCCGGCCACATCCAACACTGTCAGGAGCCGGCCACATCCAACAAGTACTGTCAGGAGCCGGCCACATCCAACACTGTCAGGAGCCGGCCACATCCAACACTGTCAGGAGCCGGCCACATCCAACACTGTCAGGAGCCGGCCACATCCAAAACTGTAAGGAGCCGGCCACATCCAACACTGTCAGGAGCCAGCCACATCCAACAAGTATTGTCAGGAGCCGGCCACATCCAACACTGTCAGGAGCCGGCCACATTCAACACTGTCAGGAGCCGGCCACATCCAACAAAGTACTGTCAGGGGCCGGCCACATCCAACACTGTCAGGAGCCGACCACATCCAACACTGTCAGGAGCCGGCCACATCGAACAAGTACTGTCAGGAGCCGGCCACATCCAACACTGTCAGGAGCCGGCCACATCCAACACTGTCAGGAGCCGGCCACATCCAACACTGTCAGGAGCCGGCCACATCCAACAAGTACTGTCAGGAGCCGGCCACATCCAACACTGTCAGGAGCCGGCCACATCCAACACTGTCAGGAGCCGGCCACATCCAACACTGTCAGGAGCCGGCCACATCCAACACTGTCAGGAGCCGGCCACATCCAACAAGTCTGTCAGGAGCCGGCCACATCCAACACTGTCAGGAGCCGGCCACATCCAACAAGTACTGTAAGGAGCCGGCCACATCCAACACTGTCAGGAGCCGGCCACATCCAACACTGTCAGGAGCCGGCCACATCCAACACTGCAAGGAGCCGGCCACATCTAACACTGTCAGGAGCCGGCCACATCCAACACTGTCAGGAGCCGGCCACATCCAACACTGTCAGGAGCCGGCCACATCCAACACTGTCAGGAGCCGGCCACATCCAACACTGTCAGGAGCCGGCCACATCCAACAAGTACTGTCAGGAGCCGGCCACATCCAACACTGTCAGGAGCCGGCCACATTCAACAAGTACTGTCAGGAGCCGGCCACATCCAACACTGTCAGGAGCCGGCCACATCCAACACTGTCAGGAGCCGGCCACATCTAACACTGTCAGGAGCCGGCCACATCCAACAAGTACTGTCAGGAGCCGGCCACATCCAACACTGTCAGGAGCCGGCCACATCCAACACTGTCAGGAGCCGGCCACATCCAACACTGTCAGGAGCCGGCCACATCCAACACTGTCAGGAGCCGGCCACATCCAACACTGTCAGGAACCGGCCACATCCAACACTGTCAGGAGCCGGCCACATCCAACAAGTACTGTCAGGAGCCGGCCACATCCAACACTGTCAGGAGCCGGCCACATCCAACACTGTCAGGAGCCGGCCACATCCAACACTGTCAGGAGCCGGCCACATTCAACAAGTACTGTCAGGAGCCGGCAACATCCAACACTGTCAGGAGCTGGCCACATCCAACAAGTACTGTCAGGAGCCGGCCACATCCAACACTGTCAGGAGCCGGCCACATCCAACAAGTACTGTCAGGAGCCGGCCACATCCAACACTGTCAGGAGCCTGCCACATCCAACACTGTCAGGAGCCGGCCACATCCAACACTGTCAGGTGCCGGCCACATCCAACAAGTACTGTAAGGAGCCGGCCACATCCAACACTGTCAGGAGCCGGCCACATCCAACACTGTCAGGAGCCGGTCACATCCAACACTGTCAGGAGCCGGCCACATCCAACAAGTACTGTCAGGAGCCGGCCACATCTAACACTGTCAGGAGCCGGCCACATCCAACACTGTAAGGAGCCGGCCACATCCAACACTGTCAGGAGCCGGCACATCCAACACTGTCAGGAGCCGGCCACATCCAACAAGTACTGTCAGGAGCCGGCCACATCCAACACTGTCAGGAGCCGGCCACATCCAACACTGTCAGGAGCCGGCCACATCCAACACTGTCAGGTGCCGGTCACATCCAACAAGTACTGTCAGGAGCCGGCCACATCCAACAAGTACTGTCAGGAGCCGGCCACATCCAACACTGTCAGGAGCCGGCAACATCCAACAAGTACTGTCAGGAGCCGGCCACATCCAACATTGTCAGGAGCCGGCCACATCCAACAAGTACTGTCAGGAGCCGGCCACATCCAACAATGTCAGGAGCCGGCCACATCCAACAAGTACTGTCAGGAGCCGGCCACATCCAACACTGTCAGGAGCCGGCCACATCCAACACTGTCAGGAGCCGGCCACATCCAACAAGTACTGTCAGGAGCCGGCCACATCCAACACTGTCAGGAGCCGGCCACATCCAACACTGTCAGGTGCCGGTCACATCCAACAAGTACTGTCAGGAGCCGGCCACATCCAACAAGTACTGTCAGGAGCCGGCCACATCCAACACTGTCAGGAGCCGGCCACATCCAACACTGTCAGGAGCCGGCCACATCCAACACTGTCAGGAGCCGGCAACATCCAACAAGTACTGTCAGGAGCCGGCCACATCCAACACTGTCAGGAGCCGGCCACATCCAACAAGTAGTGTCAGGAGCCGGCCACATCCAACACTGTCAGGAGCCGGCCACATCAAACACTGTCAGGAGCCGGCCACATCCAACACTGTCAGGAGCCGGCCACATCCAACAAAGTATTGTCAGGGGCCGGCCACATCCAACATTGTCAGGAGCCGGCCACATCCAACACTGTCAGGAGCCGGCCACATCCAACACTGTCAGGAGCCGGCCACATCCAACATTGTCAGGAGCCGGCCACATCCAACACTGTCAGGAGCCGGCCACATCCAACACTGTCAGGAGCCGGCCACATCCAACATTGTCAGGAGCCGGCCACATCCAACACTGTCAGGAGCCGGCCACATCCAACACTGTCAGGAGCCGGCCACATCCAACACTGTCAGGAGCCGGCCACATCCAACACTGTCAGGAGCCGGCCACATCCAACATTGTCAGGAGCCGGCCACCAACACTGTCACATCCAACAGTGTTGGTGACATTGTTGGTGTCACCAACACTGTGACACCAACAATGTCACCAACACTGTGATGTGACAGTGTTGGTGACAACACTGTCACATCCAACAGTGTTGGTGACAGTGTTGGATGTGTCACAGCCGGCCACATCCAACACTGTCAGGAGCCGGCCACATCCAACACTGTCAGGAGCCGGCCACATCCAACACTGTCAGGAGCCGGCCACATCCAACACTGTCAGGAGCCGGCCACATCCAACATTGTCAGGAGCCGGCCACCAACACTGTCACATCCAACAGTGTTGGTGACATTGTTGGTGTCACCAACACTGTGACACCAACAATGTCACCAACACTGTGATGTGACAGTGTTGGTGACAACACTGTCACATCCAACAGTGTTGGTGACAGTGTTGGATGTGTCACAGCCGGCCACATCCAACACTGTCAGGAGCCGGCCACATCCAACACTGTCAGGAGCCGGCCACATCCAACACTGTCAGGAGCCGGCCATATCCAACACTGTCAGGAGCCGGCCACATCCAACACTGTCAGGAGCCGGCCACATCCAACACTGTCAGGAGCCGGCCACATCGAACAAGTACTGTCAGGAGCCGGCCACATCCAACACTGTCAGGAGCCGGCCACATCCAACACTGTCAGGAGCCGGCCACATCCAACACTGTCAGCTGTTATCAGGCACGTGGGAACGTCGTCAAAAATGCAGCGCCAGTAAACTGTGATTTTTTTTTTGGAGAGAAATTGATGCAAGGTTGCAGGGGTTGCAAGATGCAACTGCAAGATTGCCCCTATGCATTTTTGTTTTCCAGATTTTAGTTAATCTCGCCTTGGTATACCTTTTGCTGCCTCCAATTTTCCCATGGCAGATTTTGGCGTATATTTTGACCACGAATTGAGTGTGATGGTCCCCTTGCCCCCTTCACGTTCACAGGTTTATGTCCATGCCGTCGCGGCGTCACATGCCGTCGCTATTAAACTGACCGTGCTAATTGATTGGGCGCCAATAATGGTAATAACATCTCGAGGCGGCCACCAACAACGATCATTTGGTGTCTGCCTCAAGGTTGCGTGAGTTTGAGTGCGACCGGCATGATTGGTCAGAGCTTGCATCGGATAGTACAGTTTAGTGGTGCCAATCGGTACAATCATTTTTGGAATTCCGAATTTGTCCGAAGACCGATTCAGCTTTCGGACGGACATAAGCATATTTCTTTGGACATTTTCGGACATTCAATGCCCAAGGATGACTTGTCGTGAACATCACTTAGTTACCTAGTTTACCAAAGTGTGTCACAGGTAATTCACACTTACTACACACAAACTTACTTTTATTTATAAACATAAGTAAGTATAAGTAAGCATAGCGAACAGCAATAGCACCATTACCAGGAGTGATGGGGCATTGCATAAAAGTACCACAAGTTGAGCATACTCCGCAAATACCAACAGGTAAGCCTTGATGTTCATGGCACCTCACAATTGGGAAACATTGTAATAAATAATAAGGAATAACAATGACTGAGCTGGAAATTAGAAAGAAAAAAAAAATTAAAAACAAATCCATTAAAATAAAATATAAACTTACCATACATATATCAAGTTCTGGTAACTGGTTTAAAAACAGATAGGTACCTAGGTGACCAACACAATACTCTCTTTTCTCTTTCACTCTGACTAGGCATACACTTAATGACATCAGTCAATCGGCAATTCAAGCAGCAGAAATATCCCAACCTACCTATTCTGAAAGCATTTGACACACACACACACACACACACACACACACACACACACACACACACACACACACACACACACACACACACACACACACACACACAAGGGCGGATCCAGCCGGCCGTTTGGGGGGGGGGGGGCAAACCGTTTTTTTAGCGGACCTTACCTACCCCCAATTTCGAATTTCTTCCCGGATTTGGGCCACTTTATTTTGCAACCACACGATTTCGATTTTTTTCCCCATTTTTTTTTAGGTTTTCGACCTTTTGGGATATCGAAAAAGGAAAGATGTCAGCTTGCAGTTTGTATTGTTCCGACATTGCCTTACACTGACAAAAACTATGTCAATTGTCAGCTGTACCCAGGGGCGTCGCCGATAATTTTTGAGTGGGGGGTCGGCTGAAATGACGACAACAAAATGTACCCCAATTTGTTATGCGTGTATTTAAGCCTTTGCAACATTTCTAATGTGGATTTGCATGTTATAGTAGGTACTTGTTATTTAGCGCCGCGAAGCGGCGCGATTTTTTTTTTGCTCGGGTTTGCCTGATAAAACCCAGAAACATAGGCATTTTTAGCTTCTTAGCCTTGTAGAGGATAATAAGCTAAAAATGTTATTCATTCAATTCAGCGTTACGACGAAACGAAGACGATAACGATGGCTTCGTTATGACGATGGCCACTGATGTGACGCCGCGAAGCGGCGTGAACATTTTAATTTTAGGTCGTGGAAAACGCATTTTTAATATTGGAACCAGACCGTGAGTGGAGCCAAGCCTCAGGTAACCCCTTTTCCTGGTTGCACATCTCGGTATGATGCAAAATGTTGAAATGAAGGTAGTTTTTCATATACATTAGCCTCGGATAGTAAATCACGATGGCCGGTGGCAGTCTGCGCTCAATAGTACATATGATAATAATAACTGTAGTCTGTATACATACCTATGTACCGAACTGCAACAAACAACTGGTAACAGTGCAAATGGTTTCAAAGTAGCAAGAGGCAGACCGACATTTCCGCGCATAAATGGTCCCTGTGGATCTGGAGGAGCCTGGGGGAGATGGCTTGGGGAGATAGTCCTGGCCTGGTCCCCACTATTAGCTCTTCGGGCCAACAAGTTGGGCACCGCTGGAACAGCTTCCGGTTGCCGAAGTCCGCGTCTTTGCGTTCGCGTCGCCTTTTTCGGAACTCGGCAGACAAGCTAAACATGTAGCCCGCTTTAAAGATAATATTTTATGAAGAGAGTTGGCCCTGGGGCCAGCAATTACCGCCAAGGAGAGCCTCTGCAAGACACTTAATGGAATGAATTTTCCAAATTTGTATATGCAATTGCGAAACTTGTGTCATGCCGCGAAGCGGCGCGAAATTTTTCAGTTTTTGACTGAGGCTAGCTTGATTTTGACTGCTGCAATTTTGGGGTGCCCAGTACCGTTCTAAAAACGCAAATATAGCATGCATTAAATTTCACGTCTGGGGGGGGGGGGGGGTGGCAAAACATAGTTTGGCCCCCCCTTAAACAGGCTTGGGGGAGGGCCATGGCCCCGTTCGCCCCCCCCCCTGGATCCGCCCTTGGTCGTGGGTCTAGTTATTCCTTCGTCGACGACGAAATCATTATTTATGAACGTGTTCATTTTTTTTTCTTAAAATTTCACAGAACACGGAATTTTATTGTTTTTTATATGCGTTGAGGCTCATATTACAGTTATTTATATATATATATATATATATATATATATATATATATATATATATATATATATATATATATATATATATATATATATATATATATATATATATATATATATATATATATATATATATATATATATATATATATATATATATATATATATATATATATATATATATATATATATATATATATATATATATATATATATATATATATATATATATATATATATATATATATATATATATATATATATATATATATATATATATATATATATATATATATATATATATATATATATATATATATATATATATATATATATATATATATATATATATATATATATATATATATATATATATATATATATATATATATATATATATTTTTTTTTTGGGGGGGGGGGCAAAAGACATGTTGCCCCCCCCCCCCCTTCCAGGTTTTTTTTTGGGGGGGCCATGGCCGGATTGGCCCCCCCCCCCTGGATCCGTCAGTGCACACACACACACACACACACACACACACACACACACACACACACACACACACACACACACACACACACACACACACACACACACACACACACACACACACACACACACACACACACACACACACACACACACACACACACACACACACACACACACACACACACACACACACACACACACACACACACACACACACACACACACACACACACACACACACACACACACACACACACACACACACACACACACACACACACACACACACACACACACACACACACACACACACACACACACACACACACACACACACACACACACACACACACACACACACACACACACACACACACACACACACACACACACACACACACACACACACACACACACACACACACACACACACACACACACACACACACACACACACACACACACACACACACACACACACACACACACACACACACACACACACACACACACACACACACACACACACACACACACACACACACACACACACACACACACACACACACACACACACACACACACACACACACACACACACACACACACACACACACACACACACACACACACACACACACACACACACACACACACACACACACACACACACACACACACACACACACACACACACACACACACACACACACACACACACACACACACACACACACACACACACACACACACACACACACACACACACACACACACACACACACACACACACACACACACACACACACACACACACACACACACACACACACACACACACACACACACACACACACACACACACACACACACACACACACACACACACTCACACACACACACACACACACACAGACAACGAAATACCTGGTTTCAATTTGTGAAAATCACCCACATGCAAGGCCGACGTCGACGACGATATAACGATAGTTTGAGAATATAGCACGACTGTTGAATTGAACACGAAGGTTAATTTTGCTCACGAATATGAAGAAAATGTATCTCGCTTTTTTGTTGATGTGGCAAAACACGGCTCGCACTAAAAGCTAGAGTTTTCGTAGCAGTTGGCCGCCAGGTACCGCTAGTGAGCCAGGGTGTTATGACGTCACAAGCAAATGGTACCAGTTAATGCTAAATATATGTTTATTTATTTTTAAATAAATAAATATGCGAAAGATGTATTTATTTATTTATAAACAAATCAATATTTAGCGTTAGTTCCGAAATATTTAGTCGCGACGTCATAACATCCTGGCTCACTAGCGGTCTCTGGCGGCCAACTGCTGCGAAAACTCCAGCTTTTAGTGCGAGCCCAAAACACGTTTAATTTAGATGTCGACGAAAACCGACGCGCGCGTCATATTATGAACCATTTCCCCACGCGTGAATATTTTGTTTTATCGATTCTCCATTTTATTAAGCTAGCGCACCTGGCAAATACCTAGTAAATTGATTGTAGTTATAGTACAAAATAATTTGTTACATTTTTGGGGGCTTCTAAAAAAAACATTGTTTGGGGCTTTTAATGGACCATTGGGACCACATGCAAAAACATACAAAAAGTAATAGATCTTGAACATTGGTATCATTAACGCTGTTAACAGTTAAATCAATTTATCTGTCAGCACATAGTTTGAGTATTACTCGCCAGGTTTCACACCATCAACTGCATTTATCAGCATTCAATTTTGATGGTCACTGTTTAAATAATGATTATATTTCTCCTAACATATACATGCGCAGTTCTTAACTATGGGACTGTTCCAGTATCGCCTCTAATCTCCTCTAACCTCCTGCAAGTTGCTCCAACTTGCAACTGTCTGTGTTTGAGGAAAGGATTGTTGCAAGTTGGAGCAACTTGGAGGAGGTTAGAGGCGACACGGGAACAGGCCCTATATGTTATTTAATGTGGTTATTTTCGTTTGGGTGATGCCCGTACTGAAATGGTTGTCTGCTGGTCGCTGGATTGCTGTTTCTTTCCAAGGGTAAGTAAACACAAATATCTAGAGTGTCTACTGTCTACTGTCTACAGTCTTCTGTCTACTGATACTGAACTAGATGACAAACTGTTAGTGTGAACGTGGAGTGTGAACTCACTATTGGTCTTACCAGACATTTGTTTTGACTTAGGTACATACCTGTGTTAGTCCTCAGTCATGACATGAGCAGTGCACCTAATAGACCTAGTCTATCATAAACTCATCTACACTTCAGGCTAAGCCTAACCCTAGGCTTGACATGTTTTGTTTTGGCTGAAGTAGGTGATATGATTATTTTGGAATGTTGTGCTTCTTTCTGTGTCAGATGAGGCTGTGACAGGGGCGCAGTCAGACCTTCAGAAGGGGGGGGGAGGCAAGCCCCTGGGAGAGGCCCCCCAACCCCCCCAAAATACCCCTGGATATGAAAAAACTCTACAGATTTCGGCCACTTTATTTTGTGAGGCCCCCTTTTTAACAATTTGTCTTCGTCTACCTTTGATGAGCTGGATTGGACCAGGACCCTCAGTAGACATTGTACTAAGCACATTGCTAATTTGTATTACGTACAGGAGAGAAAGCATATCTTAGCTGACAACAGGTGGGTGTCGGCTTTTGAGTGTGTGGGCGGCTGAAATGACGAAAAATGTACCCCCACTTGTTAGTGCGAAATTTTTACAGTTTTGCCTGATAGAACCCAGAAATATAGGCGGTGGGCCTTGTAGCTTGGATAATAAGCTAAAAATGCTATTCATTCAATTCAGCGTTACGATGAACGGATGATGATGACTATGGCTTCGTTATGACGATGACTACTGATGTGACGCCGCGAAGCGGCGTGAAAATGTCAATTTTACGTCCTGGAAAACGAAATGTTAATATCGGAACCAGACCGTGAGGTGAGATGGCTTGATGAGATGGTCCTGGCCTGTTTCCACTATTAGCTCTTCGGTCCAGTAAATCGTGCACCGCTGGAGCAGCTCCCGGGTGCCGATCTCCTCGTCTTTGCGTTCGCGTCGCCTTTTCGGAACTCGGCAAACTAGCTAAACATGTAGCCTGCTTGAAATTTAAAAGTGAGTATTTTATTAAGGGAATGGGCACTGGGGCCAGCAATTCCCGCTAAGGAGAGCCTCTGCCAGACACTTAATGAAATTCTTTTTCCCATTTTCGAAATTTGTATAAGCAATTGCGAAACTTATGTCATGCCGCGAAGCGGCGCGAAATTTTCCCGTTTTAGACATAGCTGGATTTGACTGCACTGCAAAGGCAATTTTTACGATAAATTGTGAATTTTTCCCGCAAAAGGTGTGTGTGTGTGGGGGGGGGGGGGGGTCGACCTCCCCTACCCTTCCTCGCATTCTAAAAGTGGGGGGAGTTTGCCCAGACCTCCCCCGACCCTCCCGTCGGCGACGCCCCTGGCTGACAAATATTGCAGCACACACTCTCCTGAGAGGATTTTTTATATAATTGTTTTGTACTACCACCGCCCTCCCCCCCCCCCCGAATTCAAAAACGCATCAGACTTATCAAATTACCATTTTTAAGCCCAATAAAACATTGCACCAGGTGGGTCAGAGTACAGTACATTACCGCTCATTATGACTGCGCCGACCACGGCTAGCAGGCGCTCCAGCTATAGAAGGCGCTCCAGGCGACGGCTAGCAACCCCTGGGCAGGCTCGAGGGCCCCGTTCACAGACTCAATGGCCCTCTGGATAAGCTCGAGAGGGCCCTGAACAGACTCAATGGCCCCTTGACAAGCCCAGAGGGCCACTGATCAGACTCTAATAGCCCCTGGGCAGGTTCGAGAGGCCCCTGAACAGGATCAATGGACCATTGGGAAAGCTCAAGAGGCCCCTGAACAGACTCTAATGGCTCCTAGGTTCAAGAGGCCCTTGAACAGACTCAATGGGCCCCTGGGCAAGCTCGAGAGGCCCCTGGGCAGGTTCGAGAGGCCCCTGAACAGACTTAATGGGCCCCTGGGCAAGCTCGAGAGGTCTCTGGGCAGGCTCTAATGGCCCCTGGGCAATTCGAGAGGCCCCTGAACAGACTCGATGGGCCTCTGGGAAAACTATAATGGGCCCCTGGGCAGGTTCAAGAGGCCCCAAAACAGACTATAATGGGCCCCCTGGCCAGGTTTCGAGAGGCCCCCGAACATACTCAATGGGCTCATGGACATGCTCGAGAGGCCACTGGGCAGGTTTGTTAGGCCGTAGGTGGGCTCAATTGGCCCCTGGACAAGTGGACATGCTCTAGAGACCCCTGGGCCGGTTTTGGGGGCCCCTAAGTGGGCTCAATGGGCCCCAGGGCTTGCTCTAAAAGAAGTGGGCTCAATGTGGCCCCTGGACATGCTCTAGAGGCCCCTGGACAGTTTTTTTGGACCCATCGGTGGGCTCAATGGGCCCCTGGAAATGCCCAAGAGGCCCCCTGGGCCGGCTTCGAAAGCCCTTCAGTGTCTCTGAGGGCCCTTGCCATGCACCAGAGTGACCCTTGCCTGGGTTTGAGGGCTCCTCAGTGACTTTTTGAAAGCCATTTAGCTAATGCAAATGGTATCTGGGCCAATATCGGTGGGGCCTCCTGTGACCCGTAAGGGGGGGGGGGGCAATTGCCCCCCCCCCCCCCTTGTCCCCCCTGGCTGCGCCCCTGGGCTGTGATAAATCATCAAAGTTGTCTCTTGGTCAGGGTTAAATATGAGGCTGTGCCTTACACACGCCCCTTGCTTCCTCTTGTTGATGAAGCATACCTTATACATATTGCTGGTTTCCTGTATACAATACATAATTGATATACCTGGTACCTATGATGATAGCGGCCTTCGGGTATCCTAACTGTAGCAGTCATTTGACACAAATGTCTATATTTATGCATATATTGGGAATGCTACACTGGATGTTTTACATTCCATATCAAACAATGTTTTTTGCTTTCGGACAAATTTAGGACAAACAATGATTTTCGTAAGGTTTCGGACGGACAGCTGACCATGGTCTTGGACATCGGTCGGACATTGGACAAATATTTTATTAAACTGGCACCACTAGTACAGTTACATGCTTTTGGTCACTAGTTTAGGAAGCCCTATGTGATTTTCTTTTCAGCGTCATCCGTGCATCCGAAGAGATTGTCGATTGGCACTTGATACTTGACATCTAGGTAAGTCCGAGTGATTGATCGAAGCGTGATTTTACACTAGTGAGCCGAAGGCCTTATTTTGATGCATATCGAAGGTTTTCATGGCATTTTAGACGCTCGCTTCGTTTTACATCACTGGCGAAGGTCTATAGACAAACTTTTTCGTGATATATCAAAGTGAGGTCACCTTGCCTGAGTCTAGTGACCGATCAGTCCAGTTGGTCAGAATAAAACACTATACGAAGGCTTATTTCAATCCTGCCAATGTTTGTTTTAATATTTACTTCAATCCTGCCAAGGATAAACAAACAACTTGCCGGCCTTTGCTAATACAATGACATATGTGTTACGTGACATGCACCAAAATAAAACCAAAATATGGCCCAATGGAGGGAGGACCGCATTTTCAATACTCAAATATACTTTCTCAAAGCACAATATGAAGGGAGGGTGTGAAGATGGTGTGGCTGGTTGTATTAGTTTGCTTTATTCATACATCTTTGTGAATCTTAACCGTTGTGATGACGAGCAAATTCCCTTCGACGATGATTGGTTTGATTTCGTATTTGAATCACAACTATGAATTCGCAGACAGGCACTAAGCATAACTGATCCCTTTTCTGAACAATGTTTCGTGAAATACGATTTGATATAAGCACAACTCATGCAGCAATGAGTATCTGGGTTTTTAATTTTCCTTTTTGCAAATGTATTCTAGAACATGCATTCTAAGGCACCTAGTGAATTTTCCATGTCTTTATTTGCTAGGAAAATGCTGAATCATTTTCCGCACTATATAGTGATAACAGCCCATGCCTTCCTCAGGTATGTATTCTCGGCTAGGTCTACAT